>LPNX010837215.1:379886-472680 GCA_001517045.1 Pseudotsuga menziesii
TCCCCATTACATTTGATCATTTGGTTCCCCAGCCAACCCAAAAGCAGGAGAGCTCCCTCTGTGGAGAGCTCAATCCCTGAATGACATATAGAGTTGCCATCATAGAAGATATATTAATAGACAAAGATATAGACAAACCTATAGACCATAAACTAAACTGCATAGACAATCGCAAAAAGAACAAAGAATTCCCTTCTGGGAGGTTAAGGATGTGCCTAGAACCCTGGGCCGAGAACTGCAATTTGGCACCGACTTATTGGGAGCTGAACCACATCCATCCTATGCTCTTCTGGAGAATTATTAGTTCTAACTATTCTCCTTGCACTTACTCGATCGCTAGAACCCCGCTCAACATGAAGCTCCATCCCCGGGTAGTACAAATCAATGCCCAAGAAGGAGGCGATCTGGTCCACCTTTCCGTGCATAAGATGACAATCCAAGTTGAGGGATTCAATCTTCCTTCGCATGTCCCAGCATTTTTCATTGTGCTCCTTCCAAGCCTTGACAGGCTCTTCATCCTCCTCCTTTTTTTCCATCATCTTAGCAAGCTTCTCCTCAACTTTTGCTGTAGCACTGAGGTTTGATTGGGTGAAAAAATTCATGATAAACTAGTAAATCATAACCAGCCGGTCATGGGATGAGGCCCTCCTCACCGTGGATCCTGGTTCAAAAATCCATCCATCAACCTCTTCTCAAACCACTTCAATCGGCATGGAACTAAATTGGTCCCAGAGCATCTTCTCCACTTTCTCCATTGCTAGATGGGAAATAAGTGGGATGTGGTCTTTGAAGGCCTCTATAGTTGGATGAGCCTGAATTTGGGCTCGAGTCGCCACTTTATTCCCCATCTGAATTGCTTTTTTCCCTTTGTCCCAGCTAACAGTCGGTCCTATACTACCCCCCGGTTTCCCAAGACTTCCTTGAGGTGGAGCCATCTCTTGCTTTGAAATTTAAATCCTAAAAGAATCACTCTAAGCTTCCTCTACCCACAGACCAACATTAAAACACAATAGGCTATCTCCAATGCTCCTCAGAATTCAGGTGATGGTCTTTGCAACCACCTTCAAATTAATAGGCATTAGCTCCATGGACGCATTAACAATTTGGTACTAGATAATGATAACCCATATCTTGAAACCATTCATTGTCATACCTTGCACTTGAAACTCTCTTATATCTCTCATCATGCCGAAATCATCAGTCCTAATAGAGGCTAAGCCACTTCTCCCTTCTATTCTTTGGCTCCTAGCATACTTTATGTGCTAGATCTTGGCCTAAGGTTCCTATTTGTAATTGCACTATCTCCACCATATATTGGCTCCCTGCACTTCCCCCACCACTTCGAGATCCCTGAATCCAAGGCCCCCTTTATCCTTACCCATGCTTACCTTATCCCAACTAACAAGGGTGGATTTATCCTTAGTTTTTCTCCCTGCCCATAGGAAATTTATTTGGATGCATCTGATTTCCTGTACAATTGACTTGGGAGCTGATAAGACTGAGAATAGGTACAGCGGCATGGCCTAGAAGACCAATCTGACCATTACTAACCTCCCAGGTGGGTTCAGGGACTTGAGAATCTAGCTAATCCGACCTTTATCCTGTCCAGCAGGTCTTGGTAGGAAGACTTCTTGATAGCTCCTTGGCTCAAAGAGACCCCCAGATACTTGGTCGACAGTGACCCTTTTTGAAAACCCAAAATTTTCCCGATGTTTCTCTAGGTAATGAGTGGGGTGTTGAAGAAAAAAATATGAGATTTCACTGAGTTAACTGCAAGTCCTGAGCCTCTTGGACTAAAGGGTGCCCCATCAACATTGTGTCATCCACAAAATGTTTGTGCGTTTCTTTGTCCACGTCCTCATGGAATGATAGCCCCCTGATCCTCCCATGTTCTATTTGGTATTTGATGAGCTTGCTTAACCCTTCCGCTGCCAAAATGAAGAGAAATGGGGAGAGGGGATCTCCCTGTCTGATGCCCTTGGTAGGTGAGAAGAGCCTCATCGGGGATCCATTCAACAGGATGGAGTAGAAGGGAGAGGATACCAAACCCATGAACCACTCCACCCAATCCTGACAGAAGCCAAAGGCCTGAAGCACCTTCTCCAGATACTTCTAGTTAATCTTGTCAACAGCCTTGGCTATTTGTAATTTAATGAGCATTTCTGGGCATCTAGATCATTTTAGGAAGTGGATGGATTCTTGGACTACAATAATACTATTAGGTCATGTTTTTGTTTTCCATCTTTTAATACTTTTGTTTATGTTTTGAAGTTTGATTTTACTCTTTAATTTTAGAAATTTTTTGTTGATTGGGATAGTTGGATTTGTTTTTTCCCTTTAACTCTCATGTTATTTGATTTCTTAGTTTATTTTTACAAGTTTTGGTTTGATTTCATAATCAAAGGGCTTATAAAAGGCTTATATGGATTAAAAAGTCTAAAAAATAACATAAAAGATTAATTACGACTCCTAAATGAATTTTAAACCTTTATCATTAGCTTATTTTTTGCAAATCATTAACCTAGACTTTCTTGTAGCGCAAGCCACAAACAAATACACGTAGGCGCTACAAGAAAGTCGCGCAAGCTAAAAATCATCATTTCTGGTTTATTTTTCTTCGGGATTATCACACATAAGATGTCAATCATACTATGTGATGGATTTGATACATGTCTCTTGTAGATTAATCACTGTGGCAGGCCGAATATCATCATGAAGGTGAATCATGGAGGTTTCTTGCAGAACTGATGCAATAATGATAACAGACCATAATGCGAGAAAGGTGTGTTGAATTAAGATTTTTCCTGAAGTACACGTTGAGCAGGTGAAGGTCGTGGAGGAAAATTAGCACTTGGTAATCGGAATTTTGAAACAAAGCAAAAATTAGGGCTTTCAAGAGCAGTTTTCTAGGGTGGTCAAAGCGGTTAGAGAAGATTGGAGCATGTAATTCAACACCTGACAGTCGAGAGAGTAATATTCTAGGAGTTGGATTAGTCATTTTAATAGGTATTCTACGAACCATTACCAAGGTTCATTAATTTGGGGTTTTTCTAAACTAACAACTAATGATAGAATTGATGACAGAGTATTAGTTTTTAAACCTAATTCATGCTAAATGATGAATTCTTAGTCAATGGGTTTAAAGTATTTATCATTTAAATGAAAGAATTCAGATTAGGGTTTTTTGGGTTCCCCTATACAATATTGTCTGTTAGTTTAAAAAAATTTGAAGATAGTTAAGCTGCATTTTATTGATTGAAGTTGTTTGACAATATTTCAAAATGAAAAAGTGTGGAAATACTAATAGGGTAGGACCCTTAGATTTAAGCTGGGTCAAAAAATTTCCAGATTGTGCACAATTGTTTGTAGAGGTAGGATGGTTAGTGTTCTTCGAAAATATTGAAGGTTATCATTCGGAGGTTTCTTACAAGTTTGCTCAATTTTTAGACAAGGATGTAGTGTCTTTTGACACTTTAAAGTTCAAACTAACCAGGGAGTTACTAGCAGAAGCAAGAGGAATTCTGGATGAGGGAGAATTCTGGTTCAAAAAGGTGCCCTTCACCTTTGATGCTCAGAGATATCTACTTCCAAGTGTAGTAGCAGAATAAGGAAAGGGTGTTCCTATTCAAAACTTTAAACCTGAGTGGATTGATCCTATCAAAATATTACAAAGCTATGTCACCTATGAGGGGATTTTTGCCTTTGTGTTTAAGCATCATTTTAGATTCCTTCAACATCCCAGTCATGAATCTAAAATGAATCTTCCTTTCTTATTTTTGAAAATCTTACAGAAGATGTCATGTAGGGTGAAAGAACATCAGGATCATAGAAAACAATCAGTTTTTCACCATGGGCTCATAAAATTGATCATAACCATTGTATTGTGGAAAAGAGAAAATACATGGGCATACTTCTTATTTTGCTCAGGTTTCATAACTGAGAAGGAGGATCAGTCTCAGAAGAGACAGTTGGGTAAGGGTCAAATTTTGATCAAGAAACTCAAAAAGAAATTCATAGTCAACGATGAAGAAGATGATAAACCAGGAGAAGCTTCGAATCAGGAAAATGAAAACATTTAGCTTGGACAACGAGTTAATGTTGAGGAAAGTAAAGTTTTACAGTCAGAGATGAAGGAAGTTAAGACAGTGGAAGAGATGTTACCTGCAGAATCAAATCAAAATTTAAGGGAAGAGGTTAAGGAGCAGAAGTAGAGCTGCATTACAGTATTATCTGAAGAGGATGAAAAATACCTATCTGATGAGGTTAGAGTTCCTACTAATAATGAAGCTAGGGTTTGTTCTAAGCAAGAAGTATGCACTCATTTCGAAAAGGAAACAATGTCAAGAAGGAAAAGAATGAAGGTTGTTGAATTTGCTTCAATAACTCATCAAGGAAAGGTTCAAAAAATGTTAGGAGAGGTTGGAGTAGTCTGGAGACCTAAGACAAGGCCAAAGAACAAGCTTAGGTTAAACATGAAAAAGCTATTAAATCCCAAATTGGCTGATGAAAAGGTTACAGTAATAGAAGATTCATCATCTCAGGAGAAATTGGAAGATAGTGAGGATGAAAACAAAGAAGTTGTAAAAGGTAAAAAACCAATAGTATCAAAATAAAAAGAAATCTTCACTGATACTAAGATTTTAGATATTTTCATGAAGGTTCGAAAACAGATGATTCAAGAACAACAGCAAAATGATATAAAGAATTCTTGTATGGAGAAAAGAGAGATAATTTGAGAAGAAGTTCAGTGCAGTATTGAAGCTAAAGGAGAACCAGAGGTTCCTGTGACCTTCATAGAGCTTATGAATGTGGATGAAGAAATATACAAGAAGCTAAAAATAGCATGGATGCCTGAAGGGATGCAAACAATATCAAGAGATAAATGTATTGATTCTATAAAGGAAAATATACAAAGGAGCATTAAGCAATATAAGCATCAAATTGAATACATGCATGAAACCAATGATGGATTAGTAGCTACAAATAGGGTACTTAGAGAAGACCTGGAAGAAGTGAACAGTCATTACCAGGAATTGATTGCAGTTTCTAAAGAGGCTCTTAAAAGAAAAAGACAGACAAAAAATCAGTTTACAGAACTAAGGTAGACTATCTAGGAATTGACTCAGCAAAATGAGGAGTTAACGAAGAAAGTTATAGACTTGGAAGCAGACCACCTGAAAGCTAGAAGGAAAGCTCAAGAATTAGAGGGAATTGCTCTTCTAGCTAAAGCAACAAAATATTTGTAAATGTACTTTGACAGGAGTAGTTATTAGTTAGTTTGAAAAGTAATTCCATTTTGTATAATGATAAATTTTATATTGAATAGTTCAATAGATAACTTGAAAAGTAGTTAGGGTTAATTTCTGCAATTGTTTTTGAAGGAACGCGATAAATGTAAGTTGAGAAAAGAACCAAGGTTTCAATTTTTGCTAACAAGGGGAGGCTATTAGGCTTTGTTTTGTGAGCTAAGTGTAAAGAATCTTATGTGTTTTTTGATGGCTAAACTATGAAATATATGCACTATATGCCCTTTATATTATTGAATGGATTCATTTCTAATTTGTGTTAATTACTCAGTTGGTATATTCATTTCCTATTTAATGTTTTTATGCTTGAAATGCTTGTTAACTATGGGTAAAACTCAGTATTGTGTTTATTCTATTGGATTATGGTTTATATGTTATGCATCTCAGTCATTCAAATGCTCATGATTTAGTGTTTTCTTTGGTCTTATGAATGTTTTCCCTCTTGTCTTCAAACTATTCAACCAAAACCCTACAAAACCCTATTTTACTTTATTGTGAGTATTGATATTGTGTTGGCTTGTTCTCTTGTAGTCTGGGAATAATTTCTGGCACAAAAAAATACCATCCAGGATTTGCTGGCCCTCTATGAAGCCAGATTGTTCTGGGCTGATCAACCCTGGGAGAAGAGGCTTAAGACTATTTTCTATGAATTTGGAAACTATATTGCAAATCACATTGCAGAGGGCTGCGGGTCTAAACTTACCAGGGGTATCAACGCCCTCTCCTTTTGGGATTAGGGCTAGGAACGTCGCGTTGAAGGCTTTGAGCACTCCTTTACTTTTTTGTGATTCCTCTACAATGGCCCAAACCTCCTCCTTGATCAGGTCCCAGAAGAAGTGAAAGAAATTGGAGGTGAAGCCATGAGGGCCTGGGGTCTTCCCTGAAGCCATCAGATGCATTACCTACTCAACTTCCTGCATAGATATAGGCTTGGTGAGGCTTTCATTGTCCTCCCTAGTTACTGATCTATGGATCAAATCTATGATCATGTCTATGTCCTATCCCCTATCAATGTTGTCTTCTGTCATGATCTCCTTGAAATGGTTCGTGAGCTCCTCCTCAATCTCTTCTCTGGTTTCCACCTGGGTCCCATTGGATTTTTTGAGTTTTAGGATCTTAAACCCCAGTCAGTTGCTAACCATTGAGTTATGGAAGAATATGGTGTTTTTTTCTCCCTCCCTCAGCCATTTGACCCAGGACTTTGTTTCTATAATATTTCCTCTTGCTTCTCTCTTGCTTCTAGCTGGTCAGAAAGGTCTTTCTCATTTTCTTACATCTCCAAGTCCGACCTTGAGTCCATCCCTTTTTGTTGGATGAGATGTATGTCCTTAGTAAGCCTCTTTTTTCCCTCAAATATGTTTCCAAAGTATTCTTTATTCCATGTACGGATATTGGATTTTAGAGCCTTGAGCTTCTGCTGGAAGATGTACGTCCTTGTCCCCTCAGGGATATCCATATCCTACCACCATTTTTCTACAAGGTCTTTAAATTCCTTGTGCTTGAGCCATAAATGTTCAATGCAAAAAGGCTTAGTAATTCGAGCAACCACTCCATCCCAACTAAGGCATACTGGCCAGTGATTAGAGCCAGCTGTTGGGAGCACATTTTCCCTGATTTCCCCTAGGCCTCTGACCATGTAGTATGACACCAAGAATCTATCTAATATAGAGGCAATGAGATGGTACCCACCTCTCCTACTGTTCCATGTAAACCAGTTGTCCCTAGTTTCCATGTCCACTAGAGTAATTTTAGTTAGAACCTCCTGAAATTCCTCCTGGTACTTGTCCAACATCCTTCTTCCCCCTTTCTTTTCTCAAAGAGAGGTAATCAGGTTGAAATCTCCTCCTATAATCCATTATCCTTCCTGGGATGATGTGCAGATCTATCTTAGATGGTGAATAAAGGACTGCTTCTGAGGAAAGGCACTTGGGCCATATATATTAGCTATCATTTTGCTGATCTCTGATCCTAAGATTTGAAACTTCACTATGAGGAATGTTGAAATATTGTAAATTCGAAGAATATTCTATATGTATCTTTTTGTTGTCCCCGATGGTCCTACCGGGAGAACCACTTGTATTAATTTGTACCCCAATGCTTCTAATCGGAAGAACTAATAAGATTCAAGAGGTAGTCCCCTCTAATTGTAAAGGTGGGTCATTAGCACCCCAGTGTAGTTACTTGAGCCTACATGTGTAACTCATGCCTACATGATTAACTTGAGCCTACATGTCGAATTTAATTATTAAAGTGAACAGATGAATATAAATAGAGGTGTGGCGCTCCTCATTTGGAACACACACACTCACTTGTGTAGCTCATTAGTGAAGGAGAGAGAAGTAGCTAGAGAAGGAGGAGGATCAGTCTTTGATCAGCCTTTTGGGGTTTTACCTTTTATCTTTTTGGGGCATCTATATTGAGGAAGATTTTTCTGGGTTTTTCCCTTTAGGGTTTTCCTAGGATAAATATTTGTGTTTTTTTGTATTGTTGTGCTTGTCTATCTTTCAGTGATATTTTGGCTTATGGTTATGCTTTTATAATGCTAAATGTTTTAAGATCTGATATAACCATTAAAAATTTAACATGGTATCATAGCCACCCTGAAAGAAGACACTGTGCAGCTACAAAATCTAGGGATTCTTAATTTTTGGATCTCTCTCCATGATCCATCAGCAAAAGTATGCTAGGATGACTCTCCATTGAAGGGCGCATCTTTCTGTTGAAGTGGAATTCGATTCCGAGCATTTTCAGTTTCCGATGTAGGAAATTAGGGATTTTTACAAAAGAGGAAATTTTGAGTGAGCCCAACATAGGATTTCTCTCCTCATCAAAATCGAAGTTTAGAGACCTGGATCAAGATTTTTGGTTGGGTGAAACTCCAGGAAAGTCAAACCCTAGTTTGACCCCGAGCTAGAAAAACCCTAAATACTAAAACTGATAAGTTTTGGTGAATTTGCTATATCTCAAGATTGGAGATGTATCAAGATCTCAACATTGTAGAGTTTGAAGATAAACTCTTGATGTTCATTATGTCCAAAATTCAGCCTCATATTCTCTATATTCTGGGATATATGATCCCTCCAACTTAGGGTTCCAGCCTCTTCGAGGATTCATCTCTAAACAGGACACCTAGGAAGAATTTATATATCTTGGGATACGAAGGTCCAAATTAAATTTATGAAGATGTTCTATAAATTTCATGGAATTTAATTTCTTTGGTCTGATTTTTAGACCCAGAAGAAGAAACAATGACACATGGAAGTCCGTACAACTTCGTTGTTCTGAACAGTCCTGTAACAGGTCACCTTGGGAAAATGATCATAAGTCCCAATTGGTGAAACAAATTTTGATGAAACCTATAGTGTTGGAACAGGGAAAGGAGAGGATACCTCAGTGTGAATTTTTATACATAGAGGAATAGTAATTTCGGAGATATTGTAGAAACAGCATTAGGAATTTCTACAGAAGAAATTGGTAAACTAGGGCTTCTTGTTCCGGGAGCTTCCCTCCACTATTTTCAAAAAAGGAGTACATTGGACAGCTAAAATTGAAAATATATATCTTTCTATCCAATCATATCTAAAATATTCCAAGTTTTGAAAATTAGGGTTTCTCTGACGAACCCTAGATCAGCCAGCTCCAGAACCAGGATGAACACCTCAAATTGGTAAGATCTAATATGTTGCTATTTCCATTTGAGGTTCTCATCAGCTTGATGATAAGATTGGTGAAGTTGAAAAATTCCAAGCATGGAAGTATTTGATCTCTCTGAAGAAAATGAATTGGACACCTACATGAGTAGAGAGGTTCCAGTTCTAGAGGGAGATGAGGTTCAAAGCCTTACACCAAAAGAACTTGGTCAAGGCCAAGAAGATCATTGTTGATTTAGTCATGAATCAACTTGTACCACAAGTGTCTTCCCTAAAGACACCAAAAGATATGTCTAATTCATTGACCAAGCTATTTGAAGAAGAAGAAGCTTGACTCATAAGAAGAGAAGAAGAATATGGGAGCAATTGAAGATCAAGAAGATCCCTCAAGCGATGAGGAATATGAAGAACTCACTTCTTGAAGAACCTCTTATCCATCTTATTGTTTGGATAATAAATGATGTTTTCATGAATGAAGAAGATGATAAAGCAGAAGGATCAGGAAGGAGTCTACCCACGAAACAAATAAAAGATAATTATTCAATTGTCATTTAATGATATTGTTTTGTTATGCATTTGATTATATATGCATGATATAATGTTTGTATTAATGGAAATATACTACTAATATGCATGTGATGGGTAAGTAGCTCATGGTATTATACAAATATCCATGGCTACTTATCGAGAATGAAACCTCTTTGCTGACATATTGGATTAGTGCACAATCTCAATGATGTCATGGTAGAGATGGAAGGCATCTAGAAATCTTTCGTGAGATATGGATGAATGTTGTGTTGGCTAAACAGTTGCATGATGCATAAGAATTTGTCATTATGCATATGTTTTGTGAAATAGTTATAACCATGCAACTTGTGCATCTAAATTGTAGGAAAGGTCCTGTACAACCTCCTACAAGAAAAGAAGGATGAGACTTATTCCAAAGAACAAGTGATGAAAATTCCAAATTCACTCGAATAAACATGAATCTGAAGCTCCCAAGGTCAAAGACACCATGACGAAAGAAAGAGCTTCAAAGAGTGGTAGATCCACCTTGAAGGATGAAGACCACCATGGGTATGAGAGATAACTCAAGATGAAGAAAAGAATGGCAAGAATTCCAAACCAATGTAAGAGGCCTAAGACACACTCTAGTTGTGTAACATAGTTGGGTGACATCATTGATGCTAACCTTTCTGGCTATGAAAGAAGTTATGATCAAAGAGTAACAATTGATCATGGGGAATGATGTATATGATATGGTTTTGAGACCTAAATGGAAGTACGCAGTATCTTCCACATGGATCTACAAAAACAAGTGTATAAAGCAAGGTTCGTGATTTGACTTAGAAAGAATAGACTATGACATGATATACTCTATTGACCAGTATATATCAAGCATAGAACCACCTGTATAGAATGAAGATGGAAGATGATACTCCACTTCAGGGGGAGTGACTATAGAATATATCTGAGTTTGACATGGTACGACATGATGGACAACTTCCTGATGGATCAAGACTTTACCAAGAGTAAAGTGGGTTCCAATCTTCAAGATTGAATACAGAAGACTAGGATATGTTGATGACCTAGCAAGAAGAAATCATCGAAGATGTTATGATGAAAGAATACTAAAATGATATTTGGTATATAGTACTCAAACCAGAAATCAAGAATGTGGTATCTTCAAAATGGGTTTGCAAGATAAAATATGTTACTGATAGAAGTAAGGAAAGACTTGTGGCTAGAGGTTTCTATAAGAAAGAGGGAATTAATTCTGAAGAGACACTTACTCCAGGAAGAAAGGTACACTTCCTTGAGAACTATCATGGTAGTTGCTTCCATGATGAAGTAAATACAAGCCTTCCTTAATGGTTTTATTGAGGAATAGTTTTACATTGAATAGTCATAAGGATTTGAAGTTGAAGACAGATGGACTCATGTATACAAGTTGAAGAAGGCCCTCTATGGCATGAAGCAAGCTCCCAGAGCTTGGTATGGAAGGATAGATAGTTTCCTGATGAAATTCGATCCTAACATTTACTTCAAGGCTATAGAAGATGAACCTGTCATACTATTACTATATATGGATGAATTATTCCCAATAGGGATGAGAAACAGATTGTAGATTGCAAGAAGAAGCTTGCTGAAGAATCTTAGATGAAAAACCTTGGTCTAATGCTTTATTTCCTAGGTCTGGAAGTATGAATGAATCTTTCTCAATCAGGGAAAGTATGCAGTGCAAGTTTTGAAAATATTTGATATGTTTGAATGAAAATCCATGGCCACACCCATGTATTCCAACCGAAGTTATTAGCCGATGACTCATTAGAGTTAGTGGATGTGACTCAATATAGACAGATTATTGGGTCATTGATATACTTAACAAATACCAGACCAAACATTTGTTTTGTTGTGAACACCTTGAGTCAATATCTAGTTCAACCTAGATGGGTTCACCTGATAGCCGCAAAACATGTGATGAGATATCTGAAAGGGACTATAGAATTTGGTCTATACTATGATGGAAACCATGACTATATATTGTATGACTATACAGATGCAAATTGGGCTGGAAGTATCTCAAATAGGAAAAGCACATGAGGTAGATGATTTTGTTTGGGGTCTGCTATGAGTTCATGGTTTGGCAGTAAACAGTCCAATGTTTCTCTTAGCACAAATGAAGTAGAATACATAGCATATTGCTCTACTAAGTTGTGAAGCCATATGGCTTCAAAAGTTGATATCAGGTCTCTTTGACCTGAATATGGATACTACATTGATTCTATGTGATAACCAGAGTTGTGATGAGAGAGAACCCTGTGTTTCGTTGTAACACATAGAAATCTGGTATTTCTACATATTGTAGATGCATATGATGGTGATTCAGTATTTCTATATTGAATATAGAGATGATGATGTTTCAGTATTCCCATACTGAATATATAGATGATGTTTCAGTATTTACATATTGTAGATGCAGATGATGGTGATTCCATATTTCTATACTGAATATAGAGGTGATGATGCTTTCAGTATTTCTATACTGAATATATAGATGATGATGCTTTCAATATTCACATACTAGAGATACATATGGTGATAGTTCAGTATTCACATACTAAAGATGTAGATGATGATGGTTTAGATGATGATGTGTTGACAAAGCCTCTGTCCCGAGTAAAGTTCGAACACTTTCGAGACAAGATTGGTTTTGTTCGGAAACACCTTCCCTGAAAGGATGAGTAGTGATGTTGCAGTGGGATTGTATCATCCCAGGACATATGTCCAAAAGTGATCCAGTGACCTTGGTCATCAAGAATGTGGTAGGATTGTATCATCCTTGAACATCCGTTCAGAATGGATCCGATGAACTTCAGTCATAGAGAAGGTGGCAGGATTGTATCATCCTTGAACTTCAGTTCATAATGGATCTAGTGAACTTCGGTCATCGAAAAGGTGGCAGGATTGTATCATCCTTGAACTTCGGTTCAGAACAGATCTGATGAACTTCGGTCATCAAGAAGGTGGCAGGATTGTATCATTTTTGAACTTCGGTTCAGAACAGATCCGGTGAACTTCAGTCATCGAGAAGGTGGCAGGATTGTATCATCCTTGAACTTTGGTTTAGAACGGATCCGGTGAAATTTGGTCATCGAGAAGGTGGCAAGATTGTATCATCCTTGAAATTTGGTTTAGAATGGATCTAGTGAACTTTAGTCATTGAGAAGGTGGTAGGATTGTATCATCCTTGAACTTTGGTTCAGAACAAATCTGGTGACTTCAGTCATCGAGAAGGTGGTAGGATTTCATCATCCTTAGACTTAGTCCTAAAGTGATAGGGAATGATTATCTTGTAATCAATCCAGTGACTTCGGTTATCAAGAATGTGGTAGGATTGCATCATCCCTGGACTTTAAGTCCAAAAGAGATCCAAAAACTTCTCTGTCTTTGTACTATGGTTTGCAGGTTGTTGTTGTTGCTGATGATGTTTCTGATCAAAAGATCAGAGTGTGATGATGAAGATGTTGCTACTGATCAAAAGATCAAAGTGTTGAAGATGTTGCTAATCGAAAGGTCAAAGTGCTAAAGATGTTGCTGTTGATTGAAAGGTCAAAGTGTTGAAGATGTTGTTGATCGAAAGGTCAAAGTGCTGAAGATGTTGTTGCTGATTGAAAGGTTAAAGTGCTGAAGATTTTGCTGTTGATCGAAAGTTCAAAGTGCTGAAGATGTTGCTGATCGAAAGGTCAAAGTGCTGAAGATGTTGTTTCTGATTGGAAGGTCAAAGTGCTGAAGATGTTGCTGATCAAAAGGTCAAAGTGCTGAAGAAGTTGATGTTGATTGAAAGGTCAAAGAGTTGCTATCGTGAAAGATTGAAGATGAAGACTATATGATGTTGAAAAGCTTCCAATTATTTATATATGTGTTACCCTAATAATGTTGATGATGTCCTCTATCTCTCTCCTACTATTGTTGTTGTTGATGTTGTTGTAGAATACCCTTCTCATTAAGGGGGATTGTTGAAATATTGTAACTTCGAAGAATATTCTATATGTATCTTTTTGTGGTCCTCGATGGTCCTACTAGGAGAACCACTTGTATTAATTTGTAACCTGATTCTTCTAATCGAAAGAACTAATAAGAGTCATGAGGTAGTCCCCTATAAATGTAAAGGTGGGTCATTAGCACCCCAGTGTGGTTACTTGATCCTACATGTGTAACTCGAGCCTACATGATTAACTTGAGCCTACATGTCGGATTTAATTATTAAAGTGAATGGATGAATATAAATAGAGGTGTGACGCTCCTCATTTGGAACACAGATACTCACTTGTGTAGCGCATTAGTGAAGGAGAGAGAAGTAGCTGGAGAAGGAGGAGGATCAGTCTTTGATCAGCCTTTTGGAGTTTTACCTTTTATCTTTTTGGGGCATTTATATTGAGGAAGCTTTTGCTAGGTTTTTCCCTTTAGGGTTTTCCCAGGATAAATCTTTGTTTTTTTTTTGTATTGTTGTGCTTTTCTATATTTCAATGATCTTTTGGCTTATGGTTATGCTGTTATAATGCTAAATGTTTTAAGATTTGATATAACCATTAAAAATTTAACAAGGGAGAAGTGATCGGCTCTCCATTCCAAGAGATTCACCTCTCTAGGCTTCCATAGGATGGCCATTCCCCCTTGCATACCATCCATTTCCGTTACCATGAACTGGCTACCTTTCCATATCTTTTTCCCGATCTTTATTAGGGTCTCAAAGCTACACTTGGTTTCTTGCAAGAAAAGAATGTCTAGTTTTTCCTATTTTATCTTCCTAGCTAGGGTTCTAATCTTCCTTGGGTGATTACACCCTCTAATATTCCAACAAATAATCTTTGTTGGGTATCTTTACTTAATTCAGAGAAGGCTACCTTGATCGTAGGATACTGGCCCGATTCAATCAGTTTGACTCCAATTTCTTCTATCCTCTACTTGTTTGTTTTCTAGCCTCTCTTTTGGTATTGCTCTGGTGATTTCCTTGTGCTTCCCCTCTGTGCATCTATGTTGATCCCCAGATCCTTGTACGATTTGGACCGAATAATGGCCTATTGTAAGAGCTCAATTTGTTCCTGGAAGATGTATCCCTTGCCCACATTTCTGCACTCTTCTTCTAGTTAATCTAGATCTAGATCCCTAAGTTCCATGTCCTCGTCTTTGTCTTCTTTTATGATGACCGGCATGTTTCTAGTGTTGTTCTCATCCTCCAATCCCTTCATCTCCATTTCTTGGGAGTTGGTTGGTCCCCACTCTTCCTTTGATTTACCCTCTCCATCTTCCCCCAAGACATGGAAAGGGTTTTAGGAGACCGGGGGTTTCCAACTATTTCCTTATGCAATTTCTGTCCTTCGTTGATCCTATCCCTCGTTCTATTTTTGACCTATGTGAAAAATTCATTGGCTTGAGATTCACCTACTTGGTCTGGGGTACTCTTCTCCTCAATCCCCTTCGGACAGATTCTCCCAAAATGGTCATACTCATGGTAGATCCTACACCAGAAGGGCAGCTATTCATAGTCAATCTGCTGGATCCACTCTTCATCATCCCAGTTCAAGCTTACTGCTTTAGGAAGGTCCTTTGAGAGATCCATATACACACAGATTCAAGCAAATTTCATATACCTCTGGAGCCTGGTTTGCTCAGCAAATTTTACAAATTCCTCGATTGATTTACCAATATCACGCAGGATTTTCATATCCTAGTACTCCCCGAGGATACCCACCAAGTGAATCCACACCGGGGCTACTGTCAGATATTTAGATTCAGGGTTGAATCACTCCTTCTAGGGTTAAAGGTAAAGCCTTGTCAAGAAGAAAAAATAGCCCCCCCCCCACCCCAAGATCCTGTCGCGATCTTCCTGGTTGAAGAAGATGATGGTAAAAAAATCTTTTTCTCCCAACTGTAGGTCATTGTGGCCCTTTGGACCTCCATGTGCTCTAGATCCATCGAACCACGTCTTTCTTCTTGGGCCAAACCCCCACAAACTTTCAAATTAATGCATTTTCCTTCCACATCTCTAGTTTCCCTCAGATTAGTTCTGGTCGGATCTGGATCACCATGATCGTTTGATCCCTCAAGAGGAATCCCCCTAGGCCTGACCTCTTCCCCTTACCTTTCCCCTCCTTCCCTTTTTCCTGATCTTCCTTGCAGCCGTTGCCTTCCTTAGGCATTCAGGCCCTCGCTGTGGCCGCCGCCATGCTTGCACGGGGGGGGGGGGGCTTCGCNAGGCCCCACCCCCACTGAACCGAGCGTTGAGCACTCAGACCTTGTCTGTCTCACTACTTTGATCTTTCCTCACAACCCCCTTTAGCACATCATAGTTGTTTCAAGTGTCATCAGAAGCAAGTTATATTGAAAAATATATACATTTTTCAATTTTTCTTTAAAATAAGATATTTTTATGGACAAAATAAAAAATTCTTATTCGTCAAATTTTAAAAAATTCCAGAAAATAACGACATTTAAATCCATTTTCAATGGATTTCATATATATTTTTGTATAAAATGACATTATTTCATATTATTTTCCAAAAAGTGTCAATTCACATAAATTCAAGAAAAACTATACAATATATTTGTAAATAAGATTTAAAAAATAGTATATGTAGAAATTTTACTTCTAAAATAATGTCTGAAATTCAAAACCATACTAATATATCTCATCAAAAAGTTATCAAATTTAACATATTTTTCAAGACATGAAACTAATAAGCAATATCATGCTGGACAAATTCTTCATCGAAATTGGAATTTTCTGGAGCTTGAATTTTCTATCTCTACAGTATGCCCAAACTGATCATTTCCAAACATCCCTTCTAATGGGGGCTAAAGCTATTTTGACATATTTTCCACAAGTGTTTCACTAGACTCTCCTTTTTTCAAAATAACTTCTTTCAATTCATCTGGAATAACTTGAATATCATTAATTCTTTGCTTGATTTAATTGCATTGCAATGGATCATTATCAATGGATATGCAATTTCTTCCTTTCTGTAAGGAGCATGATATTTTTGTACCTAATAACAAAACAAAAAAAATAGTTAATTCAAATAGCATAAATAAGCACACTTTAAAAAAATGAAGAATAAAAAAAACAATAAACTTGAAATATGCTTTCATATGTAAGATCAAAATTTTTAACTGAACCCAAGAACAAATATCAGGCCCAATCTTCTTCTCTTGAAAATCTATCTATGAGATAATTAATCAGTCCTTATGGATTTTGATAGATGTTTACAGTCACTCCTTTCAAATCCCTTTCTTCATATGTTAATGTTTTAACCACAACATTGTAAGTCAACATCTGACTATATTTTCCTTCACTCTTTTCATTGATTAAAAGATATTCATAAGTCTCATCTTGTGTCCAAGTTGCAAGATGTCTGTTTTCAATATCATTCAGAAATGGATCACTATTGGAGCTACGAATATTAGGATTTTTCCTGTAACCAAAATAAAAAAGAATGTAATTAACTTATAAATACATATAATTGATTTATAAATTGAAAAACTTGATAATATAGTGAAAATATATTACGAATAAAGTTGCTACTTTGTTTTTTCTTTACCCTTGAAGAATTTAAGCAACACCTGCACCAATTGTGTGTCTAAATGGAAAACAAAAAATCTCCATAGTGGTGATGTTGTGATATCTAGAAATCCCGAAACCACTTTACTGAATGATTGGAAAGTATAAGGCTCACAATCATAAGTAGTGTTTCAGATATTGTATCCATGAGGGATATTTGCAATAACTAGGGCATACTCTTTTTTAGGAACAATTTTTGCAATGTCTCCATAGTCACCTAAAATGAATTTATATTGCACAATGTTAATCCCATTCCAAATATAATGATCCAGTGTATCAGCAAGTTCAATGTTTGCAAGATGTTGTACCCTTTATCTTTCCATTTTGGCTCTTTGGATATGATATTTGAAGGACTTTAGTACTCCATTTGTACCCCTCTTTGGCATCTTCAAATGAAAATGATCTCTATAAGCAATAAAATAGAAATGAATTGAATTACCAAATAAATAAAATAGTATGTATCATAGATCAACATACCTTGTTGAATGCAACAAAATATTTTTTTAAGGTTTCTATCACTAGTACATAATGAGAGAGAGATAAGTGACCAAAAAATGACCAAAATCCACCTATAAATGACCACTTTTTATTTGGTGATCATTGGTCGATAATTTTCGATCCCTTATCACATGACCAAAAGTGTGGTCATAAATAGTTTGGTCATTTATAGCTTGTTGGTTGGTCATTAATTTGATCGCATATTTGGTCATTAATATAGTCATATGTTTGGTCATTAATCTGGTCATAAGTTTGGTCATGTTTGGTCATTAATTTGGTCATATGTTTTGTGATAAGAGACCAAAAATTAGCCACCAAAATTATCATTTGGTCATTTATACGCGAATTTTGGTCATGTGTTTGATCACTTATCTCTCATTTGTTGGTCACTTATATTTCATTTGTTGCTCACTAATTTAGTCATTTTACATGCAAATATTTTGTGATTTTTGTAGATAGGGTATGGAGGAATTGAACCACCAATCTCCTTCCTATAAGGTAGGTGCTCTTCCATTGAGCTATTACCCTTGAAGTGTCTACAATACTTGCATTACTTGATTCTTAATTTATCTCGTGAATAATAAGGAAAATTCATTATAACATGGTATTTGTACAAATTATCTCATATAGAAAGAAAACGTTGCACAAATTTCCAGATGGTGAATTGCACCAAAAATAGCCCATGTTAAAGTTTTTCTTTATGATTTAATTAATTCTAAATGTGATTATGTTCTTAGTCGTAATATTTTATAATACGCGATAATTCAAATATGTGTATGATGGATGGATACAAGTTCTTAATACACAATATTTAATCTTTACAATGGATATTTAGTTTTCGATATTCTTAATTCAAAATTTTAAACCCTATTTAGTTTTAAGCCAAAACATATCCCAGACTATCAGACAAAGAACTACCAAAACCTTGTCAAATATATGTTCACTAACCAATGGCTATAGAATGATGCATATGTTAAAGAAATGTAACTACAAAATATATTCTATTTTGTATTATTATTATTGTTATTACCCCTTCCAGAGATGTTGTTCGTATGATTAGGGATGTAATTGATGTAATTGGTCATGTAAATTTTTGAGGTAAAACTTCTATTGTAATTCGAGTCAATATTAGCCACAAAATTATTATTAAAATCTATTTTTGAGTTCCCCAAGGCATGTCAGACTAGTATAAATAGGGGATACACCTCACTCATTTGGGAAAGCAATATAACTCAACAGTTGCGCTAAAGAGAGAAAGAGTAGTCCATCTGGGAAAGAGGAGGAAGTGCAGTATTATTGTTGGTGTCTTATAAGTCTTATTATTTGGGTATTACACTCTACTTGGTTGGATTCTAATATCGAGGATTTTTTTTTGGGTTTTCGTCCCCATGAGGGTTTCCCGAGATAAATCTTTATGTTCTTTTGTGTGGTTGTGCTTGTCTTTATTTCAGTGATACTTTTGTATATGGTTAGGATTTCATGATGATGAATGATTTTAGATATTGTATAACCATTAAAATATTAAAATGGTATAAGATCCACCATGAAATAAGTCTTTGTTCATCTGAAACTCTGCTACAGCTACAACTACTATAGATTAGGGTTTCATGCTTGAACACCCTAGAAAGCAAAAACTAGTAATCTTGGAACTTTCTCTATAACGTGAAATTAGAGAAGGCTCATGATATGATACTTTGAAAGGAATAATATTACATATTTATATACCTTGTGTGAAAGTTTGAGACTCATATTATTTGTAATTCAAGAGATATGATTCCTCCAAATAAGGGTTCCAGCCTCCTCAAGAATACAATCATAAACATGTGACCTAGGGATAATTGCTATATCTCGGGCTAGGAAGGTCCAAATCACATTTAAAAGGATTTTAAATATAGTTATTGGACTGTAGTTTATATGGTTATAGATTCATAACCCGAAAGCGAAAAAGTGACACATGTCATTACATACAAGTTCGTTATGTTGAATAGTCCTTAAAGAAGTCACCTTGGGAAAAATAACATAAGACCCACTTAGAGAATCCAATTCTGCTCTAAGCTATGGGGTTGGAAAGAATACAAAGGAGGATATCTTTAGGACTGATTTTAAGACCCATAGGAGAATAAATTTAGGATATAAAATAAAATCAATATCAGACAATTATGTAGAAGAAATTGAAGAAAAGTAGGGATTCCTCTTCCAGGCACTTCCGTCCACCGATCAGTTGAAAAAGGAGGACTATCAAACTCACCTTAGGAGGGTGCATATGTCTATGGAAGAATTTTCTAATTTGGTGGATCCTCAATTTTTGACATAACACTACTGCCAGAGAAAACTAGGGCATCATATATTTTTCATTCCTATCCACCGTTTTGGGAAAATGAGTACGCTCCTTGGATCACCTTGAGTAGGCACATATTGTTGATGTATATGTAACTTCGGAATGTATTCCACTTGTATTTCTTATGTATTGTAACTCAATGTTTATTTTGGGATGTACTTGAGTCATGTCATGCCTTGATGTTCCTATCAGGAAGTTCTAAAATGTAAACAAGCCATGTCAAGTCATTGTGGGTAACCCTCCTATTGGTTAAGGGTTAAAGTCCCCACAATTTCGGGGCACTAGGGTTATTAGACTCTCCTAGAGAGGTCATCCCCAGTAGGTTTTAGTCAAGTCAGGAATTAGTATAAATAGAGAGTTGGCCTCTCTATTTCACACACATCTCATACACGCTCATGTGTAGTGCATAGTTGTGGAAGGAGAAGACACTGCTGTCGAGAGATCACCTTACTGCTTTGGGGTTCTACTTTTGGTGATAATTCTATCTCTAAGGAAGTTGTGGGGTTTTCACCATTTATGATTTCCCCAAGGATAAACACTGTGTTCATTGTCTCTTGTGTTTGATAGCTGTGCTTGTTATTCTCTCAGTCAAAGATCCTAATATAATGCTAGCTTAATGATAAAAATATAACATGGTATCAGAGCTAACCTGAGAAAAAGACACTATGCAGCTATGGGAACTAGGGCTTCCTACTTTGTGGATATTCCTCCACATATTTTTAGAAAAAGAAGGTTGTATTAACTCTCCTCCTTAGAGTGCATCTTTCTGTCGAAGAAGAATCCGATTCTGAGGTTTTTCAGTTTTTGGACCCAACACTACTGTCGAAAATTAGAGCTTTTCACAGAAGAGGAATTTTTCAGTGAGCCCAGGCATGGATTGATGACCTCCCCAAAATTGAAGTTAGGGATCAAATTCACAGCATTTGGTCAGACAGAACTCCGATAAAGCAAAACCCTAATTTGCTACTAAACCAACACTATAGGATTTCAGCTCCAATTCCAGATCCGACATCTTGACCTGGTAAGATCTAAATATTTTGCATTTCGATTTGAGTTTCTAGTTAATATGTCTCAGCATATCAAGCTTGATGAAAATCTTGAGGGATATGATAACTTTCAAGCCTAGAAGTATAGGATCTCCCTGGTCCTGGAAGAAAATGAGTTGGACTCCTATATCAATGAGGAGGTTCCAGTTCCAGAGGGAGATGATTCAAAGGCCTTACATAAGAAGAATTTGGTTATGGAAAAGAGGATTATTGCTGATTCAATCAAGGATCACCTCATACCACATGTTCCCCCCCTCAAGACACCTAAATCTATGTTTGATGGCCTAACCAAATTGTTTGAAGGGATGAACATAAACCAGAAGATGACTCTGAGAAACCAATTGAAGAATGTAAATATCTAGACTACTGAGACCATCCAGTCTTACTTTACAAGTGTATCTTAGATCAAGGAATAGTTGGAAGCAATAAATGAAGAAGTGGAAAATGGAGAGATTTTGATGACCACCTTGAATGGTATCCATAGATCACGAGACTCTTTTATTCATGGGATCTGTGCCAGAAAGAAGTTAGTAAAGTTCAGCAGACTATGGAAATAATTCTCTCAAGAAGAATCTCGGATAGCATATTGAGAAGAAAAGATGGGAAGTGATAATAAAGCTCTCAAAACCCACACTAAGAAAATCAGAAGGAACCATCATCACTCCAAAGGTAAGATCTCACACTCTAGAACATATATGTCTACCATTAGATGTTACACATGTTATGAGAAAGGTCACATATCCAAATTATTCCCTAATAAAGGGAACTTAAAGAAGAAGGAAAACAAGAGAAGACATCATGCTCTTGATGCAAAGGATGATGAACCTTCCACAAATAGAATCAGACAAGAAAGTGATTCTTAAGGTGATGAAGAATATGTGCTGATCTCCACTCTCACGGGAACTATTTCACCTGGAAGAAATGACTGGCTCATAGACAGTGGTTCTTCCAAGCACATGACAGGTTTCAAAGAGTCATTTGTGAAACTATTTGAACATGAATCACCTCACAAGGTGAAACTTGGGGATGACTACCAGTATCCAATAAAAGGCAGTGGTGAATCCTCCTATAAACTAGACTCTGGAAAGTCTATGAAGATGAAGAATGTATTATTTGTTCCAGGACTAAAGAATAAACTCCTCTCCATATCTACAATGGATGCAAAAGGAATGAGGGTTGTGTTGTCACCACATTTATCCCACTAATTTTTTTTTAGACAGATGCTTTTACACAATGAATGTCAAGGTTCTGAGATTTTGTGTGAAGTTTCAAGTAGCATTGTTCAATATCAAGATTATAATATATGCCCTAATTCTCATAGCAAGATGCCAAGAAGGATCCACACAAGCACTCAATGAGAATTGAGAAGCAAGGTTTGGCATAATTATAGCTTTGACAAGCATATCATAGAAAATCATGGGATCAATGTCAATGGGTTCCATGCTAATACAATGCATATTGCACGGCTATGGGATTCTGCAAAGAGTAGAGAAGGTGGCTATTCACTTGAAGCTCTTATGAAGGATCCAAGGGTCATGGATGGAGCTATTGAAGAAAGTGAAGTTAAGCTGATTATAGCTAAGGAGTCAATGAAAGCAATTTTGGGGAAAAAGAAGATAAAGAAGGATGGCACAGAAGGGAAACTTATCAATCTTCCTCCTGTTGAAGAGCTCCAAAGAATAGAATGCATGTCATGGATATGTTATTTTTCCAAAGACTCTATAAGTACATTGAGTCTCTAGAAAAGCCTCGAAGCAAAACTGGTTGAGAGGGTTTGGTTATTTCCAGGGGTTGAAAACAGAAGCATGTATGATTTTTATGAAGAGTATTGGCGTCCTTTTGGTGATTTACTGGTATGAATGGAGTTTGAAGCATTTTTGGTTGACAATAAGTATTTATCAGTGATAAAAAAAATTGTTGTCAGAGAGGCTTGTCATGCTATTGTTGCTCTATGTGAAGTATCTTGGATCAACAATTTGATCTCCAAGTTTCTTCAGCCATTACAGGGAAAGGAAATATTGGGTCCAAAGGGGCGAGTTCATTGTTTGTTAAATATGAACACTGAAACTGGTTGGTTGTCCGCAAGGAAACCAAATCTACAGAATCAACCTACATTGGAAAAAGACCGTTATAAAATTCGTTGAGTATTTATAGCTAGACAAGGAAACTCCCTTATCATTGCTGATAATATCAGTGACAATGTTGGAGATATTGCTGGTATGGGATCAGATTTATTTGGGTCCTATGTTGAAGCTTCATGTGCAGCTCTGGTTGTTGCATCCATATAATCATTTGGAAAAACTCATGACTTTACTGCCATGTGCTATCCCTTTGTCATGAGTTCAATGGGTATCATTTCTTGCTTAATCACAACCCTCTTTGCGAGTGACATAATTGAGATCAAGTCTATGAAGGAAATTGAGCCTGCATTGAAAAAGCAGCTTATTATCTCAACAGTATTGATGACCATTGGCATTGCTGTTGTAAGTTTAGTTGCATTTCCTTCATCCTTCACCATTTTCAATTTTGGTGCCCAGCAGGTTGTAAAGAACTGGGAGCTTTTATTCTGCGTTGCTATTGGTTTGTGGGTTGGCCTTGTTATTGGTTTTGTCACAGAGTATTACACAAGTAAAGCTTACATCCATGTCCAAGATGTTGCCGATTCATGCAGGACTAGATTAGCAACTAATGTTATTGGCTTTGGGATACAAATCTGTTATTATTCCCATATTTTCAATTGTCGTAGCGGCTTTGGGCATGTTCAGTACAATAGCAACTAGATTGGCCATTGATGCATATGGACCTATCAAGTGACAAATGCCGGTGGAATTGTTGAGATGGTTGGCATGAGTCACAGGATCCAGGATCCATGATCTTTAAGTATTAAATCCTGAAACTGAGTTCAAGCATCAAATAAGCCTATGTGTCAACACAAATACCAAATGGTGGAGTAGATTAATTCTAGATCCGATTATTCAGGCACAAAATCAGAACGAACTCCAGATAATTAAGGAAGATAGTTTTAGAAGATTGACTTTTCTATTTTTGAAGAAATTCGATGCATAGAAGTAGGATTTGATAACTATATTAGAAACTCTGATATTTTGTATATAAGGATAGTCACTAGATTGAAAAAGTGGTGGCAATTGGAGTTATGGAAATCCAATTTTGATGATATTCTGTATGACATGAAATGCTCTGCATCTTCAATACAGTTTCTACTTTGATATGATTATGATTATGAGTTGACTTTGTATTTGATGAATTGTATTTTTTGTCATTTATCCTGTATATGGTCAATTGAATCCCATTACATGATTCTTATGGTGAAATACATTTATCTTTTAAACTTTTAATGATAGAGTTAGTCTCATTTCATAAATTCGTGCTCGTAGTTCCTTTGATATTGAATTTTGTATTCTGTTTTATGTTGTATAGTTCTTTAATGGTTATATGATTTCCTTATATCTTTGATTACATACCAGCCCAATTTTTATCTTGATTTCATTGAATTATATTTTTGAAAAATATTTCTTTAAGCTTGAACCCCTGTAGTCTAGGTTCAACTTTAGGGATACCATCTTCTGGTGCTATTGCTGGGGATGGAGAAACGAAAGGATATATTCCCCAAGAAAGAATGACAACGATTAGATCCAGCTCTTGATGGAAGATAGGAGCAGGACACTAGTTTGACTACAGATTTATTCACTGGGTGACTCCATGTTTGAAGAATCCATAGGCGATTTTACAATTCCAAGATGTCAAAGCATTTTGAAACGATGTTGGCACGGAGATTTGCTCCGCTCAATTTCTCAAATGTTCCTGGATTTCCAAATACAGTACCTATCATTGATGAATGGGGATATTTTCTTCCGAGATTCTGAGAAAAGGAAGAGGACAATCGGGCACATCATGTAATTAAATTTCATCAATACATGGATCAACTGAGTATACAAGATAAAGATGTATTGATGAAAATGTTTATGTATTCATTATAGGGTTGTGTGAGACAATGGTATAGAAATCTTCCTGCTTCTAGTATTTCCTCTTTGAAATATTTTCATGGTGCCTTTTATTCATATTGTAAGAGGATTTACCCAGCTGAGTGCCTTTTTGAGCATTGTTGTAGGGGATATGCATTATATATCCAAGGTTTAGTAGCAGATTCTTCCAATAGTAAAGATGAACCTGGTGGTTATGCTATGAAGAAGGAAGAAGATCTACTATCTTCCTCTAATTCTGTTTTACAACAAGAAATTTTTCAAAATTCTGATATTAAAGTTGATGATAGCATAATAGAACATAAATCTTTATCATTAGAAATCTACCAGAATGCCCCATTTTATGATGAAGACATTGAAGTTCTAGATTGGGATCAGCATCAACCGATTCACTCTAACGATATGCCAATCTATGATGAGTATTCAGATGAAAAAGAGCAGATCCCTACATCACCTTTTGTTGATTTGAGGAGCAATCAACGGATATATAACAACTATGAATCAAATTTTTATGAGGAACAACATTATGTGGAAATCAACTATCATCAATCCATAGAAGACATTGAGAATCCATATTTGCAATCCAGTAGGCCTACATTCATCATGTTTCAAACTGGATTTGCAGAAAACATCAAACAACCTATGATTAGCAAAAAAATCAATTTGTAGCCATGTTTAGATTTGCAGGTAGATGAAAGTGGCAGCAATTATGAGGAAGAGGATATACAGAGATATTTTGATCTTCAACTTAAACAGTAGCAAGAGATATTTCTTTATAACTTCATTGATCCATTTGTTGATTATATGGATTCTTTGAGTAGCTCAAATTTCAGATTATTTTTGTTAAATGAAGGTTGGCTTTTCCCTTCTTTTGAAATGAATTTTGATATTCCATGGGCTCCTTTATTCATCATCTCCAGATCAGAAGTTTTACCAGTTAGTCAAATATTTGTATGGCTTCATTGGAAGAATGATTTTAACTAATCAAAATAAATCAAATGATTAGAATGGGAGCTGTAAATCAATAAGCTTGATGCTTCAAGCAATTCCTTAAGTTTGTAGTATGAGCAGTTTGAATTTGCAGTTTGCTTTTGTAATATAAGAAGAGCAGGTTTTCAAAGTTTGAAATAGGTTAGGAATAAGATAAAAAGACTCCATCCCAATGGATACAAGCACTGGTATTTCTTATTTTCATTTTCAAAGCAGTGAATGGCAGGAAGGACAGGATGTAGACATCAGAGATGGTTTCAGAATAAGGCACTAGGTTTGCTTGTTCTTGGTAGCTCACAGGGAGCATGCCATCCCCAGCAAGAGCCAGATGTTGTCACCACATTTATCCCACTAATTTTTTTTTAGATAGATGCTTTTACATAATGAATGTCCAGGTGTCGAGACTCTGTGTGAAGTTTCAAGTAGCATTGTTCAATATCAAGATTATAATATATGCCCTAATTCTCATAGCCAGATGCCAAGAAGGATCCACACAAGCACTCAACGAGAATTGAGAAGCAAGGTTTGGCATAATTATAGATTTGAAAATCATATCATAGAAAATCATGGGATCAATGTCAATGGGTT
Source organism: Pseudotsuga menziesii (assembly GCA_001517045.1). Classification (NCBI taxonomy): domain Eukaryota; kingdom Viridiplantae; phylum Streptophyta; class Pinopsida; order Pinales; family Pinaceae; genus Pseudotsuga; species Pseudotsuga menziesii. Next base: position 406,426 of record LPNX010837215.1, read on the forward strand.
CCATGCTAATACAACACATAGTGAATGGCTATGGGATTCTGCAAGGAGTAGAGAAGGTGGCTATTCACTTGAAGCTCTTACAAAGGATCCAAGGTTCGTGGATGGAGTTGTTGCAGAAAGTGAAGTTAAGATGATTATAGCCAAGGAGTCAACGAAAGCAATTTTGGGGAAAAAGAATATAAAGAAGGATGGTGCAGAAGGGAAACTTATCACTCTTGCTCATATTGAAGAGATCCAAAGAAAAAAATGCATGTCATGGATATGTTATTCTGCCCAAGACTCTATAAGTACATTGAGTCTCTGGAAAATCCTTAGAGCAAAATTGGTTGAGAGGGTTTGGTTATTTCCAGGGGTTGAAAATAGAAGCATGTATGATTTTTATGAAGAGTATTCACGTCATTTTGGTGATTTACTAGTACGAATGGATTTTGAAGGGTTTTTAGTTGACCGTAAGTATTTATCAGTGAAAAAAAAATTTCTATCAAAGAGGCTTGTCATGCTATTGCTTCTCTACATGAAGTATCTTCGATCAACACTTTGATTTCCAAGTTTCTTTAGACATTACAGGGAAAGGAAATATCGGGTCCAAAAAGGAGAGTTCATTGTTTGTTAAATATCAACACTGAAACTGGTCGGTTGTCCGCAAGGAAACCAAATCTACAGAATCAACCTGAATTGGAAAAAGACCGCTATAAAATTTGTTGAGTATTTATAGCTGGACAAGGAACCTACCTTATCGTTGTTGATATTATCAAAGACAATGTTGGAGATATTGATGGTATGGGATCAGATTTATTTGGGTCCTATGTTGAAGCTTCATGTGCAACTCTGGTTGTTGCATCCTTATCATCATTTGAAAACACTCATGACTTTACTGCCATGTGTTATTCCTTACTCATGAGTTCAATGGGTATCATTGCTTGCTTAATCACAACCCTCTTTGTGAGTGACATATTTGAGATCAAGTCTATGAAGGAAATTGAGCCTACATTGAAAAAGAAGCTTATTATCTCGACAGTATTGATGACCATTGGCATTGCTATTGTAAGTTTAGTTGCATTGCCTTCATCCTTCAACATTTTCAATTTTGGTGCCCAGAAGGTTGTAAAGAACTTGGAGCTTTTCTTCTACGTTGCTATTGCTTTGTGGGTTGGCCTTGTTATTGGTTTTTTCATAGAGTATTACACAAGTAAAGCTTACAGCCCTGTCTAAGATGTTTTCGATTCATGCAGGACTGGAGTAGCAACTAATGTTATTGGCTTTGGGATAAAAATCTGTTATTATTCCCATATTTGCAATTGTTGTAGGGGATTTGGGCATGCTCAGTACAATATAAACTAGATTGGCCATTGATGCATATGGACCTATCAAGTGACAAATGCCGATGGAATTGTTGAGATGGCTTGCATGAGTCATAGGATCCAGTATCCATGATCTTTAAGTATTAAATCCTGAAACTGAGTTCAAGCATCAAAGAAGCCTATGTGTCAACACAAATACCAAATGGCAGAGTATATTAATTCTAGATCCAATTATTTAGGCATAAAATCAGAACGAACTCCAGATAATTAAGGAAGATAGTTTTAGAAGATTGACTTTTCTATTTTTGAAGAAATTCGATCCATAGAAGTAGGATTTGATAACTATCTTAGAAACTCAGATATTTTGTATATAAGGATAGTCACTAGATTGAAAAAATGGTGGCAATTGGAGTTATGGAAATCCAATTTTGATGATATTTTGTATGACATGAAATGCTCTGCATCTTCAATACAGGTTCAGCTTTGATATGATTATGATTATGAGTTGAATTTGTATTTTATGAATTGTATTCTTTGTAATTTATCCTGTATATGGTCAATTGAATACCATTACATGATTCTTATGGTGAAATATCGTTATCTTTTAAACTTTTAATGATAGAGTCAGTCTCATTTTATAAATTCGTGCTTGTAGTTCCTTTGATATTGAATTTTGTATTTTGTTTTATCTTGTATAGTTCTTTAATGGTTATATGATTTCCTCATATCTTTGATTACATAACAGCCCAATTTTTATCTTGATTTCATTGAATTATATTTTTGAAAAATATTTCTTTAAGCTTGAAGCCCTGTAGTCTAGGTTCAACTTTAGGGATAACAGGTTGCTATCGAAGGTGGCCAAGTTCTTATGTGGCCAAAGGGAAAGACTTTTGATGATGCAATAGTGATTGGGGAATAAGAAGGAGGTCTATACAAGTAGAAGGGTCAACCAGAACAAGCTTTGGTTCATGAATTAGTAGAACCAAATGAACTTTGGCATAGAAGGCTTGCACACGTGAGCACTACCACTTGCAAGCAAAGTTGTTGAAATTTTTCCAAAAATTCAAGTAAAACATGATGGAGTCTACAAAGGATGTGATAAAGGAAAGAACACAAAGAAGACATTTCGAAGTAGCGAGAGCAAAGCAAAAGGTATATTGGAAATCACCCACTTCGATGTATGTGGACAATTTTCATCAAGTTCAATAAGAGGTTATGTATACTAAGTTTCTTTTATTGATGACTTTTCTAGGAAGACATGGATTTACTTCATGAAGAACAAAGATGAAGTATTCTGCAAGTTCAAGGAATTCAAAGGCTTGATCGAGAACCACACTGAAAAGAAGATCAAGACTTTTCGATCAGAGAATGGCAGAGAATTCAGATCAAATGAATTCAAAGAATTATGCAAAGACTCAGGGATTAAGAGGGATTTGTCCACCCCATATAATCCACAACAGAATGGGATTGCAGAAAGGAAGAATAGAACCATCATGGAAGCTACAAGAGCTATGCTTCATGATCAATATATTCCTATGCATCTTTGGGTAGAAGTAGCCAGAACAATGGTGTATGTACATAACCACACTCCACACAAAGTACTCGAGAACAAGACTCCTAAAGAGGTCTTATTCGACAAGAAACCAGAAGTCAGGCATCTCAGTATATTTGGTTGTCCTATGTACATACACATTCAAAAAGAGAAGAGCACAAAGTTAGATCCTTCAGGAAAGAAGGGTATATTTGTGGGAAACTTCGAAAGCTTGAAGGCTTACCGAAGATTGAAATTAGCAAAGATGTAACATTTGATGAAGATTCAGCCTACATCAAATCCAGAGAGAGACCTAGTGAAGAACCTGAAGAAGCAGAAGCACCCAGAATTCATGATACAACCATGAATGAAAAAACTCAAGAAGAAGATCAAGAGTTTGAAGAACCACAAAGACCTGTAGATCCACCTTAGGAGAAGAATCCTCACAAGAGGAAAATTGCTTGGGTACAATAAATTTTCCAAGGTGAGGAAAGATATGGGGCTCCAGAAGAGAATCATAGAGAAATAAAGAGGACCATATCCTACTCCAGGTATGTAGCATTACTATGTCATTTCATCGATAAAGAACCTTCCAATTATGAAGAAGTGGCAGAACGGAAAGAATGGAAGGATGCTATGATCGAAGAGTATCAATCGATCATGAAGAATGATGTCTGGGAAGTTGTTCCAAGACCAGAAGGGAAGTCAGTTTTAACTTCCAAATGGATCTAAAAGATTAAGGATGCTGCATATGGTAGCATATAGAAATATAAAGCAATATTTGGTGCTCGTGGTTTCTCCCAGAAAGAAGGAATAGACTATGAAGAAACCTTTGCACCTATAGCTAGATACACTTCCATCAGATCGGTACTTGCTCTGGCTGCAGTGATGAAATGGAAGATACACCAAATGGATGTCAATACTACTTTCTTGAATGGTGTAGTGGAAGATGAAGTGTATGTGGAACAACCACTCATTTTTTAGACACATGACAGAGAATCTCATGTTTGTATATTGAAGAAATCCCTATATGGATTGAAATAGGCACTCGGGACATGGTACGATAGAATTGATAGATTTCTATTTAGTTTGGGCTTTACCAAGAGTAAAGCAGATTCCAACCTTTACTACAAGGTTGAAGATGACAACTTAGTGATGCTCCTGCTATATGTAGATGATCTGTTTGTAACAGGTATGGATGGGTTGATTGCTGATATGAAGAGAAATCTTGTTGCCAAGTTCGAAATGAAGGACTTGGGTATGATGCATTATTTTCTAGGTATGGAGGTGTGGCAGAATATGGATGGAATCTTCCTTGCACAAGGGAGTTATGCAGTAGACATATTGAAGATATTTGGGATGATGGACCGCAAGGCATTAATCACACCTATGGCATCAAACCTAAAGCTATTGAGTGATGCTTCACCAAATTCGGTTAATGGCACAATGTATCGTCAGATGATTGGGTCCTTGATGTACCTGATGAACACAAGACCAGATATTTGCTTTGCTATGAACACCTTAAGCCAATTATTGAGAGATCTAAGACATGTTCACTTGATTGCTTCAAAGCATATTCCGAGGTACCTAAAGGGTACGGTTGATTATGGGCTCAAGTATAAGACTGATCAAAGGATTAACCTATATGGTTATGTTGATTCAAATTGGGTAAGCAGTGCCATCAATAGGAAGAGCACTTCAGGGTGTTGCTTCAGTATGGGATCAGGTGTGATATATTGGTTTAGTAGGAAGTAATCCTATGTTGCACTGAGTACAGCTAAAGCGGAATATGTCACAGCCTGGTCAGATAATTGTGAGGTAGTATGGCTAAGGAAGCTACTTTCTAACTTATTTGATTTCTAGTTAGATGCTACCTGTATATACTGTGACAGCCAGAGTTGTGTGAAGTTGTCAAAGAACCCAGTGTTCCATGACAAGTCGAAGCATATCAAGATCAAGTATCACTATATCAGGGATATGGTGCAGAGATGAGCAGTGAAGCTCTAGTATGTTGCGATGGACGAACAAATAGCTGATGTGTTGACTGAGCCATTGGCTAGGGTGAAGTTTGAGTACTTCAGGGAGAAGCTTGGTGTTCTCTAGATCAATATTCCTCCGAAGAGGAAGTGATGAGTCTGTGATGTGCCCTTCTGACATGGTGAGAGGATTGGTTCCTTCCATGGTCAGATGTAAGTGCGGTGCCTTTCCGACATGGTGAGAGGATTGGTTCCTTCCATGGTCAGATGTAAGAGCTATGACATAGTGAGAGGATTGGTTTCTTCCATTGTCAAATGTATGTGTAGATCGCACATCTAGCATGAAAAAGGGATGGATCTATGAAGACACATCTAGTATGAAAAATGACTAGCTCTGTGTAGATCCCACATTTAGCATGAAAAAGGGCTGGATCTGTGAAGACACATCTAGTACGAAAAAGGAATAGCTCTGTGTATATCCCACATCTAGTATGAAAAAGGACTAGCTCTATGAAGACACATCTAGTATGAAAAAGTACTAGCTCTGTGTAGATCCCACATCTAGTATGAAAAAGGACTAGCTCTGTGAAGACTCATCTACTATGAAAAAGGACTAGCTCTGGGTAGATCCCACATCTAGTATGAAAAAGGACTAGCTCTGTTAAGACTCATCTAGTATGAAAAAGGACTAACTCTGTGAAGACTCATCTAGTATGAAAAAGGACTAGCTCTGTGTGATTATACATCCAATATGAAAAAGGACTGGCTTTGTAGATGTACATCCAGCATGAAAAAGGGTTAGCTCTGTAGAACTTCCTATGATGAGAAGAATCAAGAGATAGCACCTGTGATGATTCAGTGATGATCCAACAGTGATGATCCAGATCTAGTGATGATGTCAAGTGATGATCTAGATCCAGTGATGATGTCCAGTGATGATCCAAATCCAGTGATGATGTCCAGTGATGATCCCGATGTTTATTTCAGGATGTTATCATGTCATGTCATGCCTTGATTTTCCGATCAGGAAGATCTATAATGTAAACAAGTCATGTCAAGTCATTTTGGGTAACCCTCCTATTGGTTAAGGGTTAAAGTCCCTATAGTTATGGGGCACTAGGGTTATTAGACTCTCCTAGAGAGGTCGGCCCTAGTAGGGTTTAGTCAAGTTAGGAATTAGTATAAATAGAGAGTTGGCCTCTCTATTTAATACACATCTCATACACACTCAAGTGTAGTACATAGTTGAGGAAGGAGAAGACACTAGGGCTAGATAGAAAGAGGTTACTGCTGTCGGGAGATCACCTTAATGTTTTGGGGTTCTAGTTTAGGTGTTGATTCTATCTCTGAGGAAGTTGCAGGGTTTTCACCATTTATGGTTTCCCTGAGGATAAACATTGTGTTCATTGTCTCTTGTGTTTGATTTTTGTGCTTGTTATTCTCTTAGTTAAAGATACTAATATAATGCTATCTTAATGATAAAAATCTAACACATATTTCTATCCAGTCATATCTAAAATACACTTTAATTGAAAAAATAGGATTTCTATGTCAGACCCTTGAACCTCTAGAATTATTCTTCCAGAAAATCTTTCAAGAAAGAATCAATTTGAATCAATCTCATTGGTAAGTTCTATCCTCTATATTTCCATTTGACGTTCTCATTTCTATCATGATGAAAAACAATTCTAGGATTGATAAGAATATTGAACGAACCAAGAACCTATGAGCATGGAAGTATAGATTGCTTCTCATGCCTGAAGAATCATGACCTAGAGATCTATATCAAAGAAGAATTTTCATATCCATAGGGAGATGAAGACAAAGCACAAGGACTTAGTCAAAGACAAGAGGATTGTTTCCATCTCAATTAGATCTAACATGTATCATCCTTGTAGAATCCCAAGGACACGATCGATACAATGACCAACCTTTATGAAGGAAAGACTATCAAATGAATATGACATTGAGGAACTAGTTGAAGAATGTGAAGATACATATCTTGCATACCACATAGTATCACTTCACATGGGTTTCTCAAATCAAGGAACAACTTGAAGTAGTCGAAGAAAATGTGGAAGGAGAGATTGTTATGAACACCTTGAATGGCTTTCGAATATCATGGGGTTCATTCATTCAAGGAATATGTGAAAGAAGGAAGCTGACTATGGGAAGAATTCACACAAGAATAATATTAGTTCATAACAAAAGTAGAGGAGATGGGAGCAACTGAATATCAAGCTCTCAGAATTTACTTTAGAAGAAATCATAGAAAGAAGGAGGACCATCATCACAATAGAAGAGGAAAGGAATTCATAAGGTATTCGTCCAAACATTTGATGTTACAATTTTGATGAGAAGGGACACTACTCTAGAGATTGTCCTGAAAATAGAGGATCCTTCTTCAAGATGCCAAACAAGAAAAGACTTCATGCTCACACCACTAAAGATGATGAATCAACTAATAAAAGATTCAAAGAAGAAAAGGAAGATTCCTCAAGTGTTGAGGAATGTGAACTCTATTGGTGAAGACAGAGATCCTACTCTTATCCATTTCATTATTTGAATAAGAAGGAATGCAATGAGTGACACTCAAAACCAGTACACAAGTTCCCAGAATCAGATGAGGAAGTAGAAGGATCCAGTTATTCCTGCAAGTACATAAGGATCAAGAAATATTCCATCCACCAAAAAAATGAAGATAAGTATTTGAATTTTCATTTCCTATATATCTAGTTGATTACATAACATTGTTTAGTTGTGTACCTATCTATGTTCAAGGAAATGTAATATGCATGATAGAATGTTTGCATTAATGACCAGTCACTACTAACATGCATGTAATGGGTAAGTATCCTATGGTGCTATTCAACATTCCATTACTACCTATCTAGAATGAAGCCTCTTTGCTGACATATTGGGATTAGTGCACCGTCTCAATAATGTTATGGTAGAGATGGAAGGCATCGAGAAAGATTTGACATGTATACGGGATATGGATGAATGTTGTATTAGCTAAAATAGTTGCATGATTATGTCTTTATGTTCATAATAATTTGTCATTATGAATATGTCTTGAATATTATGAAATGTTTCTAAACATGCAACTGACTTATTTGACTTGTAGGAAAGATCATGAGAAATCACTGTCGTAATCACTCAGATCGCTAAGTTACCAATGATACACATAAAAAATCATATAATCATAACAGATACAAGAGACAATGATAGTAGGTTGAGTAACAGATTATATTACACAAAACACATATGGTTTCATACAAACATAAAATTGAACTGAGTTCGTATCTAGCTCAACAACCTATTATATATGGTTACAAAATAGTTATGAATAACTAATTGTCAGTTGAGTCAACCGAAATGATCTATGGAGGCCAAACTAATCTCTAATTAGTTGGCTAACTAGTCTAGTAGGCTAACTGACTAGATCCTCCAACATCTCCCCTAGGAACAAACTCTTTCTTTGTCCCGAAGAAACAGGGGAGGTAACAAAAATATACTGTCTGAAGTAGTTTTTCCAATTTCTCTATCTTCATGGGATTTGCAGTCGAATGGATGGTTGTTTCTGTACACATATCTCAGCAATGGCTTCTGCTGTAATGGCTGGTTGGTGATTAAATTATGTCCAATTTCGGAGGGATTTCTGAATGTCAATGGTCAAGGTTGTAATGCTTAATAGGTTTGACATCTTTTCTTGTGTTGAGAGGTCTATTATATCAATCATGTTGGGGCCCAAAAATTGAGATTTTTCCTCTGCTGTGTCGAGTAATCTTTTCATTTATGGACAAATCTTGTCAAGTGTGTCAAGGCTGGGGATTGCCTAATTCATTGACTGATGTGTTTGTTTCTCTAACTTTTTGAGCTTTGCTAACTCCAGTACTATCTAATCTTGTATTGTGCTCCTCATTGCTTCTTTAATTCCTTGTTGATTTTCTAATTTTTTTATATGTTCACGAGTCTCTCTAGCTTGCTGGAATACTTGTCCATAATAAGTATAGCAGTTTCCCAATACTTCTTCTGTAATTGTAGACTCGTCCAAATTCTCTTGCAGTACCTTGTGTGCTTCTGAAAATGTTGTGTATTGTTGTCTAAGTAGCATAGAAGTATCTTATTTTTTCTCATCTTTCTTGGTCTTTAGCTGTGTCTAAAGGTTTGACATGACCCTTTCCAACAACTGGTAAGCTCTTTCAAATGTTTTGTCAGTGTTAGTCTCTGTTGTTCCTGGTAAAATTATTTGTGTCAGATTCCTAGATTTGGTGAGGAATTCTACTTGTTGTACTTTAAGTTTCTCTAGTTTTTCCTATCCTCTTTGATTCCTTGTGTTGAGTATATAGTTTTCATTGATGTCAAAGGTGTTCATGAATGACAAATAAATAACCAGTCGATATGATGGCAGGACAAAGACTAATGTAGTGATGGCATTTCGTGGCATAGTTGAGAAGGTGGCATGACACATATGGGATGAATGAAATGGACATGGATGATATGACATCATGAATGGTTGATTTGAATACTTCCAAGACAATGTTGATAGTATGATGTAAAAAATGGTTAATAAAAGAATAGAGGTTGAGTAGAGGTAGAGATGTAATATGAATGACAAAACTATTAGAAACAATTGCAGAGGATTTCCGCAAAGAGATCATGCAAATCCACAAATTCATGGAAAGATCTGAATTTGATCTTAAATTGATGGTCAAGAAGCATTTCACACGATATCCAACAGCTCAGGATCAATTCCACAAAATACTGGCAGGAGGATGAAGTTCCGCAAAAGATCAATATTGGACATCTAATATTAGATCTTCCAAAAGAGATCGATGATGCAGAAGAGAAGTTGCAGAAAGAAGCTTGTGGAAAGTCGAGATACAATTTTGGGAAATGTTACATCCCACATCCTGAATTCAATGTCCTATAATATGGAGAGATTGCATGGCTAAAGTTAGTTCCACTAAAACAGATCAATGGTTCGGAAAATGAAGTGCGAAAAGAGGTTTGCGAAAAGTCAAGATATGATTTTGGGAAATGTTACATCTTGCATCCTACATCCCGTAATCTGAAGATCAATTCTCATGGATAATCTTGATGAATATCAACAGTGAGGAATCGTTGAAACAGAAAATTGGTGCGGAAATACAATTTTAAGAAGAAATCTTTAGAGTAGGTCAACGATCAGGAGAGATTCAAGCATAAAATCAACGGTCTGGATTGTATCTAAAGAAGAAGATTATAGAAGCACTAGAAAATGATAAACAGGGTTGTAGATATGAACTATGAGCTATGAGAAGAATGAAACGGTGCATTTACTGAAACTTAATGATTAAATCATGCGATGTTTGAATGGGTATATGATGAAGAGGTATGTCTGTAAGTAAACAGTCATGATCCAAAATGAAAGAACGAAGTTATGGATAGATGCGTTGGTGGGTAAAGAATAATATTTCTATGTTAGGAAGTATCATAGAGTCCAAACTAAATAGTTTTTCAACTGTTCTAAAATAATGAGAACATCAGTATAGGGTGGCAGGGTGGTTCTAGGGCAGGCCGTAGGTCTGCAGGGGGTCGTAGTCTCCTTCCAGTCGTAGTTGGAGAACAAGGTGTCGTAGCATCCTTGTCTATTAAATCAGGCATAAAACCATAGGGGTGTTGTAGCATCCTAGTATGTAGTTGTAGGAAAAATATAGGGTGTCTCTACATCCTTTATGTTGCTACAGATAATTTTTTTTGTAAATTCATCTTATTAATGAGTTTGTGTTGGTGTTTTTCTCTTTTGAGATTTCCATCATAAAATATTGTTGATTGTTTATTTTTTGTATTTTAAAGTAAAAACTGACAATTCTCATTCACCTCCCCCTCTCAGTATTGTGGGATAAACCAAAAAATTGGTATCATAGCGGGTTATTTCACAACAGCTTAACTACTGGAAGGAATACTCCATCCAAAAACCACAATGGATCAACAAGAAGGATTGGCCACCAACAAACCTCCACTATTTACCAGAGAAAATTATGGTTACTGGAGTGTAAGAATGAGGTGTCATCTGATGTTCCTGGGATGGAAGGTTTGGGAAGCAACATAAAAAGAACATAATATAGGAAACCAATACCCTAAGGACATAGTTGAACTAGGTGAATATGAAAGTAATGCTAAATCCCTAAATGCAATCTTAAGTGGGTTAACAAACTTGGTATTTACTAAAGTTATGCAATGCACATCTTCCAAACAAGCTTGGGAAAAATTGAAGATTATATATTTAGGAGAATCTAAGGTCAAAGAATCCAAACTTCAAACATATAGAGGTCAATTTGAAAATATTAAAATGAAAGAAGAAGAGAATGTTGGGAAATACCTTCTTCAATTAGATGAAGTTGTTAATGTGATCAGAGTCCTTGGAGGAAAATTAAAAGAAAAAGAAGTGGTAAGCAAGGTACTATGAAAATTACCAATGAGATATGACCCAAAGGTATCCACCTTAGAATAACGAGATTACCTTAAAAAGGTAACAATGGATGAGTTACATGGAATTCTCACCGCGTATGAGATGAGAACAGGACAAAATGGATCTTCAAGAAAAGAGGTAGCTTTTAAAGCTTCCATAAAAATCAATCAGAAAACCCAAATGATGAGGAAGCCATTTTCATTAATAAACTTGAGAGAAGGACTAGAAAGTATAAGGGGAAGTTACCTTTAAAGTGTTTTAATTGTGGAAGGATTGGACATATTGCCTCTAAATGCACCTATACTAAATAAGATGAGAATGAAGAAAAATAAACTTCAAAATTAAAAATGGTTAAACCATGAAACAAGAAAAAACCCTATGGGAAAAAGAAAATTGTTTACACCATGGAAGATAGTGAAGATTCATATGGAAGTGAAGTTGAACAAAATGAAGTTTTATTTATGGGTCTAAACACTCAAGATTCAAATAGTGACTCAGACATATAAGGAGAAGTAGATCTAAGAGATAAACTTATTAGCACCCTTGAAGAACTTGAGAAATGTAGGAAAAATAACTGACGATCAAATATTATCATTAGTCAGTTGGAAGCTCAACTATTAGATGCCAAAAAATTTGAGGAAGACCTAAACCTACAACTCAAAAGAAGAATACAGGATTCTGAAAGTATTGCAGAAGAAATCATGCAATTCAAGAGAAAGCTTGATGAAGGATCTATCAAATCAAAGTTTGAGAATATCTCAATGAATATAGATAAAATTCTGAGTAGCCAAAGCCCATCAGGTGATACATTTGGTTTGGGGTTTGTTAAAGAAAAGAAGCCAGAGAGTTTTCCTATCACAAATCAAGAAGGAAGTAAGAAAAGCTATGTTGAAGTACTAAAGACTCCAGCTAAAAACGTGTTGATGTATTTGTAACTTCAGAATCTATTCACTTGTATATTTCATATATTGTATTTCATTGGTCCTTGATGTTCCTATCAGGAGATTCATTAATGTAATCAAGTCATGTAAAGTAATAGACATTAACCCTTCTTTGTAAGTCTAGGATAAAGTCCCCACAGTTGTGGGGCACTAGGGTTATTAGAATCTCCTAGAAAATTTGGCCCTACTAATTTATTGTCAAGTAAAAAACTAGTATAAATAGAGAGTGAGCATCTCTATTTGATACGCACACTCACCCAACTATAGCGCATAGGTGAGAGAGAAGAAGCTCACTCAAGTGAGAGAGAGAGAATAGTTGTTGGTGGTCATCTTTTTGTCTTTGGGTTTTACTGCTACAATTCGTGCTCATTCTATCTTTGAGGAAGTTGTGTGGTTTCCTCCTTTATGGTTTCCTCGAGGAAAATATTTGTGTCTGTTATCTCTTTTGATTGATTATTTTGCATGTTATTCTCTCAGATAATATTCTAAGATCATATTGCTTAAATGATAAAAATCTAACATGGTATCAGAGCTAACTTGAGAAGAAGACACCGTGCAGCTGCAAAATCTAGGGATTCTTACTTTTTAGGTCTCTCTCCACAATCCATCAGAAAAAGGAGGCTAGGATGACTGTCCATTGAAGGGTGCATCTTTCTGTTGAAGCATAATTTGATTATGATATTTTTAGTTTTTTGACCTACCACTACAACGGGTAATTAGGGATTTTCACAGAAGTGGAATTTTTTATTGATCCCAACATAAGATTGATATCCTCATCAAAATCGAATTTTAGAGACAAAAATCAAGGTTTTTGGTTGGGTAGAACTCTGGGAAAGTCAAACCCTAATTTTCCCTGGAACCAGAAAATCAGCACTGTAGAAGATCAACTCTAGATCCAGTTTTCAGCTTCTCAAATCGGTAAGATATAAATAATTTTCATTTCCATTTTATTTTCTTAGTTAATATGTCTCATCACACCAAGCTTGATGAAAATCTTGAGGGAGCTGATAAATTCCGAGAATGGAAGTATAAGATCTCACTAGTTCTTGAAGAAAATAAGTTGGACTCTTACATCAGTGAAGAGGTTCCCGTTATGGAAGGAGATGAGGCTAAGGCCTTACACAAGAATAAATTTATCAATGCTAAGAGGATTATTGCTATTTCAATCAAGGATCACCTCATACCATAGGTTTCCTCCCTAAAGACACCTAAAGAGATTTTTGATACCTTGACCAAGTTGTTTGAACGGAAGAACATAAATTGAAAGATGACCTTGAGAAATCAACTGAAGAATGTGAAGATATAGAATGCAGAGACCATACAGTCATACTTTACAAGGGTCTCCCAAATCAAATAACAACTTGAAGCAGTAGATGAAGAAGTACAGAATGTAGAAATTATGATGACCACCTTGAATGGTCTCCCTAGGTCATGCGACTCTTTCATTCAATGGATTTGTGCTAGAAGAAAGCTAGTCACCATCAGTAGAATGTGGGACGAGTGCTCACAAGAAGAAGCTGAAATAATAGCCTAAGAAGAAAAGATGGTAAGTGAATATCAAGCTCTCATAGTACAATCCAAGAAAAGAAGGAGGTACTATCATCATCCTAAAGGTAAGATTTCTCACCAAAAATATAACTCTAAAAGATCTCAACTCAGATGTTTTACTTGCGATAAGAAAGGACACTATGCCAGTAATTGTCCTAGAAATAAGACGAACTCTCACAAGAAGAAGGACAAAAGAAAACATCATGCTCACACTACAGACAATGATGATCCTACCAACAAAAAAGTCAAACAAGAAAGTGAAGATTCTTCAAGTGATGAAGAGTATGTTCTGATTTCTTCCCTCACGGGAACCGTCACACATGGAATCAATTATTTCCTTATATATAGTGGGGCTTCCAAACACATGACAAGATTCAAGGAATCCTTTGTGAAACTATCCAAACATGAGTCACCTCACAAGGTGAAACATGGGGATGACTAACAGTATCCCATAAAAGGTAGTGGTGAATCCTCCTATAAGCTAGACTTTGGAAAGTCTATGAAGATGGAGGATGTCTTGTTTGTACAACAACTAAAGAAGAATCTTCTCTCTATAGCTGCACTGGATGCAAAAGGCATGAGGGTTGAACTTGTAGATGGAAAAGTTCTTATGTTGCCAAAGGGAAAGACTATAGATGATGCAGTAGTGATTGGAGAGAAAGAGGGAGGATTATACAAACTAAACGGCCAACCAAAACAATCATTGGTCCATGACTCAATAGAGCCAAGTGAACTATGGCATAGAAGGCTTGCACATGTGCACTATAGGACACTACCACTTGCAAGAAAAGTTGTTGAAGGTATTCTATAAATACAGGCAAATAATGAAGCTACTTGCAAAGGATGTGTGAAAGGAAAGAACACAAAGAAGACATTTCCAAGTAGTGAGAACAAGTAAAAAGGAATATTGGAAATCATCCACTCCGATGTATGCGGTTCGATGTCATCCAGTTCATTGAGTGGGTATGTATACTATGTTTCTGTCATTGATGATTTTTCGAGGAAGACATGGATATACTTCTTGAAGAACAAAGATGAAGTATTCATCAAGTTCAAAGAATTCAAATATTTGATCGAGAACCACTTAGAAAAGAAAATCAAATTTTTTTTATCAGACAATGGCAGAGAATTCATGTCAAATGAATTTGAAAGAATTATGAAGAGATTCATGGATTAAGAGGGAGTTGACCACTCCATATAATCCACAATAGAATGGGGTTGCAGAAAGAAATAATTGAATGATTATGGAAGCTGCAAGGGAAATGCTTCATGATCAAGATCTTCCCATGCATCTGTGGGTAGAAGCCGCCAGGACAACTGTGTATGTACAGAACCGTACTCCACACAGAGTACGCGAGAATAAGACACCTGAAGGAGTATTTTTTGATAAGAAACTGGAATTCATCCATCTCAGAATACTTGGATGTCTAGTGTACATACACATTCCAAAAGAAGAGGACAAAGTTAGATCCTTTAGGAAAGAAGGGTATATTTGTGGGATATAGTGAAGGCTCAAAGGCTTACAAAATATACTTCCCAAGATTCAAGAAGATTGACATCAGCAGAGATGTAACATTTGATGAAGACTCAACTTACAACAAATCTAGAAAGAAACCTATTGAAGAAACTGAAGAAGCAGAAGCACCCAGAATTCAAGATACAACTATGAACAATGAAACTCAAGAAGAAGATCGAGAAAAAGAAGAACCCCAAAAACCTGTAGATCCACCATAGGAAAATAATCCTCACAAGAGTAAACCTACATGGGTACGAGAAGCTATCCATAGTGCTGAAAGATATGGGACTCTAGAAGAAATGCACAGAAAGAGGAAAATAACCAGGTCCTACTTCGTTTATGTAGCCCTATTATGTGACATCATTGATAGAGAACCTTCCAACTATCAAGAAGCAGCAAAGAAGAAAGAATGGAAGGATTCTATGATTGAGGAGTACCAGTAAATCATGAAGAATGATGTCTGGGATGTTGTCCCAAGACCAAAGGGGAAGTCTATTGTGACTTCCAAATCGATCTACAAGATCAAGCATGCTGCAGATGGTAGCATAGAGAAATATAAATCAAAATGTTTGGCTCATTGCTTCTCCCATAAAGAAGGAATAAATTATGAAGAAACTTTTTCACCTGTAGCCAGATACACTTCTATCAAATCAGTACTCGCTCTAGCTGCAGTAATGAAATGGAAGATACACCAGATGGATGTTAAGACTGCTTTCTTGAATGGTGTAGTGGAAGAGGAAGTGTATGTGGAGAAACCACTCAGTTTTGAGACACATGACAAGGAAAATCATGTGTGTAAATTGAAGAAATATTTGTACGATTTGAAACAGGCATCCATGACATGTTACGGTAGGATTGACAACTTACTAACTAGTTTGGGATTTACCAAGAGTAAAGCAGATTCCAACCTTTAATACAAGGTTGAAGAAGGGAACCGAGTGATACTCCTACTATATGTAGATGATCTGTTTGTAACAAGTGAGGATGGGTTGATTATGAACATGAAGAGGAAGCTTTATACCGAGTTTGAGATGAAGGAATTGGGCATCATGGACTAATTTCTAGGCATGGAGGTGTGGAAGAATCCAAATGGAATCTCCCTAGGAAAAGGGAAGTATGCAGTAGAGATCCTGAAGAGGTTTGAGATGATGGAATGCAAGGCCATGACCACACCTATGGAATCGAACCTGAATCTATTGAGTGATGATTCATCAGATTCGGTTAATTCTATGATGTATCATCAGATGATTGGGTCCTTGATGTACCTAACAAACATGAGACCATATATTTGCTTTGCTTTGAACACATTGAGCTAGTTCCTGATTGCTGCAAAGCATATTCTAAGGTACCTAAAGGGTACAGTTGATTATGGGCTCAAGTATGAGGAGAATTAGAATATTAAGCAGGAGGGTTATGTTTATTCATATTGGGAAGGCAGTGCCATTGATAGGAATAGCACTTTGGGGTGCTGCTTTAGTATGGAAACAGGTGTGATCTCTTGGTTTAGGAGGAAGAAATCCTGTGTGGCACTTAGTACAACTGAAGCAGAGTATGTCGCGGATTGTTCAGCTAGTTGTGAGGTAGTGTGGCTAAGGAAGCTACTATATGATTTGTTTGATCTCCAGTTGGATGCTACTCATATATATTGCAACAACTAGAGTTGTGTGAAGTTTTCAAATAAACTGGTGTTCCATGATAATTCGAATCATATCGATATCAAATATCACTATATCAGGGATATCGTGCAGAGCAGAGCAATGAAGCTCTAGTATTTTGTGATGGATGAGCAGATAGCTGATGTGTTGACCAAACATGAAGTTTGAGTACTTCGAGGAGAAGCTGGGTGTTCTCTAGATTGAGGTTCCTTCCAAGGGGAAGTGATGAGTCTGTGAGCCCTTCTTACGTGGTGGTAGGATTGGTTTCTCCCATAGTTGGATGTAAGACCTGGGCCTTTCCTTGGATGCTAGATACCATGCCAAAGGATGTAAGTGCTGGGCCTTTCCTCGGATGCTAGAAGGTGTGTCTTGCCATGGCAGAGGATGTAAGTGCTGGGCCTTTCTGACTGGGTTAGATGTAAGTGTTGGGCCTTTTTGACTAGTCATATGTAAGTGTCGGGCCTTTCCTCAGATGGTAGATACCATGCCGGAGGATGTAAGTGATGGTCCTTTCCTCAGATCGTAGATGGTGTGTCCTACCATGTGAGAGGATGTAAGTGTTGGGTCAGATGTAAGTGCTGGTATTTTCTAACTAGGTCAGATGTAAGTGTCAGGATTTTCCTCAAATGGTAGATACCATGTTGAAGGATGTAAGTGTTGGGCCTTTCCTTAGATGGTAGATGGTGTGTCCTACCATGCCAAAGGATGTAAGTGTTGGGCCATTCTGACTAGGTCAGATGTAAGTGTTGGGCCTTTCTTACTGGATCAGATGTAAGTGCTGGGCCTTTTTGACATGATGACAAGCTGGGTGGGCCTTTCTGACATGGATGATGGATGTGTTCCTCCCATGGTCGGATATAATTGTTGAAGAAGATGAAGACCTATATGGAGGCTAGGCCTACAACAAACATGAAAAAGGGATGAATCTGTAGAACTTCCTGTGATGAGTATAATTGAGAGACAACATCATTTAATTGAGATAGTGAAGCAGTGATGATCCAGATTTGATGACGATCCAATGATGATCCATCTTTGATGATGATCCAGAGAATAAGACTTGTGCTGATGAATTGTGTCAAGAAAATACCTTTCTAGTTAAGAGGGAGTGTTTATGTATTTGTAACTTTGGGATGTATTCACTTGTATATTTCATATCTTGTATTTCATTGGTCCCTGATGTTCCTTTTGGGAGATTCATTAATGTAATCAAGTCATGTAAAGTCATATCGATTAACCTTCCTTTGTAATTCAGGGGTAAATTACCCACAGTTGTGGGGCACTAGGGTTATTAGACTCTCTTAGAGAAGTTGTTCCTAGTAAGTTATTGTCAAGTCGAAAACTAGTATAAATAGAGAGTGAGCCTCTCTATTTGATACACACAATCACCCAGCTATAGTGCATAGGTGAGAGAGAAGAATCTCACTCAAGTGAGAGAGAGAGAATAGTTGATGGAGATCACCTTTTTGTCTTTGGGTTTTATTGCTGCCATTGGTGCTCATTCTAACTCTAAGGAAGTTGCAGGGTTTTCTCCTTTATGGTTTCCTCGAGGAAAATATTCGTGTCAATTATCTCTTGTGATTGATTGATGTGCATGTTATTCTCTCAGATAAGATCATCATATCATATTGCTTAAATGATAAAAATATAACAAAAGGAAAGACGAAAGAAAGCTGACTTAATTTCTCAGGATAAGAATAGAAATAATATAGCACCTAAGAGACCAAATAGATATCTACAAATATTTTTAGGTTACTTCTTTGCTTGCAATAATTTTGGTCATAAAGCCTTAAACTGTAGAACTAAAAGAAAAGTTTATGAATACAAGAAGAAGTCATCAAGTAATAAGTCAAAGGGAAATAAGAATCTTTTTACACTACTCCAAAAATACGACATGGTATGTTTTAAGTGTAATAACCATGGAAATATGGAAAGAGATTATAAGGTAAAGACTCCTACAAGAAATATTGTTGCAATCAAATCTCAAAACACCAAACAAGAAAGATATTGGAGAGAAAAGGAAGAAAAGGAAACTTCCATGATTTCCTTATGTGCAACCGAAAGCCAAAACTTATGGCACTTGGACTGTCATTGTTCAAAACATATGACTGGTGACCCAAGAAAATTCATAACACTAAAATATAATAAGGGAAAATTCATTTTTGGAGGTAGCCCGTCCTCCAAAATAATCAGCAAAGGAACAGTTGTTGTCAACAGTAGGATCAAAGAAGAAATTTTTTCTCTAGTTGAAAACCTCAAGCCTAATCTTCTTAGTGTAAGTCAAACATGAGACCAAGGAAACATTTGCATCTTCGACTTAGAAAAATTTGAAATAAAAAATAAGAATTCACGAAAGGTTGTTGGCATTGCTATGAGAAATACAAACAATGTATACATATTGGAAATGAAAACCAAGGCTACTTAAGTATGGTAGATGAAATTTGGTTATGGCACAGAAGGTTGGGACATTTAAGTTTTGGAAATATTTCCAAAATAAGCACGAAGGAGGCTGTAAGAGATCTACCTAAAATTATAATTCCTCTAAACTCTGTGTGCATACATTGTCAACATGGGAAACAAACTAGAGCTAGTTTTAAAATAAAAGAACATACGACCTCACTCTCATTGGAAATAATACACATGGGTCTTTGTGGATCAACCAGAACTAAAAGTATGCAAGGAGATCACTATTTCATGTTTCTTATTGATGATTACACAAAGATGACATGGGTGGAATTTCTCAAGGAAAAATCAAAAGCCTTTGAAAATTTTAGAATCTTCAAGGCAATGGCTGAAAATGAGTCTGGCATGAAAATAAAGTGTCTTAGATCAAATAATGGGGGATAATTTATTTCAAATGAATTCAATGAGTTCTATTAAGGTCATGGAGTTAAGAGGAAATTTTCAGTTGCAAAAACTCCTCAGCAGAATGGGGTTGTTGAAAGGAAAAACAAAATAGTCCAAGAAGCTTCTAGGACTATGCTCAATGAAGCAAAACTATCAGATTCATTTTGGAGAGAAGTTGTATACACAGTTGTATACACACTTAACAGAGGACAACTTGGAGTGAATAAGGATAAGACCCCTTACGAATTATGGTATGGAAGATCAACCTCAGTCAAATCTTTTAAAGTGTTTGGCAGTAACTGTTACATCAAAAGAAATGAGGATGACCTTGGAAAGTTTGACTCCGGGACTGATGATGGAATATTTTTAGGATACTCATCCACCAAAAAGGCATATAGGTGTTACAATAAAAGGTTACATAAAATTGTAGAAAGTGCTGATGTGAAAGTAGATGATATAAAACCAACGAAAGAGAAAAAACATGACAGTGTTGAAAATACATGTGATGATGAAATAAAAGAATTGAAAAAGGACGAGAACATTCATAACGAAGAAGAAGAAAAAGAGAATAAATATACACAGGAATATGATGAAAACTTCCCTAGACCTGACACTAAAACTCCTTCTATAAGGGTACAAAAAGATCATCCAAAGTCACAGATTATGGGTGATAAAAATGATGGAGTCAAAACATGAAATTTGGGGTCTAAAATGGGACTCCTAAGGAAAATAATAAACTAATACTTAAAATAATAAAATAATAGTTATTAATTTTGGAGGAAGAATGAAAAAAACTACTTTTTGTGTTTGTATTTTCGACATATATCCTTGTGTTTTTACTCAAATTCTGAGTGGGAGAGCTCGTTGGATGCATAATCTAATTCAACATCCAACAAGTACCCACAGTGCATACTTTTGATGGACCCTGCTACCCCAAAAACAAGAAATACCTGAAAAAACGTGATGATGACATCTCTCCCACTTGGAATTTGAGTAAAAAAACAGGGAGATATGTCAAAAATACGAACAAAAAAAGTAGTTTTATTTTATGAAAAATATGTCAATTCAACCATTATGGATGACTCATTTTATTGAAGTTCTATTGGTTCTTGAATTCCAAGTCACAAAATTTATTGTTGGTGTGTTTTATTATAAGGACCATTTTAGACCCCAAATTTCCTCTAATGACATGCCCTACTCTTAATAGTAGAGCCCAAGAACTTGACAGAAGCCAACAAAAGTGATGAATGGTTCGAATCCATGAATGAACAACTAGATCAAATTGATAAAAATGAGACCTGGGAACTTGTCCCAAGACCTAAAGATATGAATACTATAGGAACCAAATGGATTTTCAAAACAAGTTCAGTCAATATGGACAAGTGATAAGGAAAAAAGTGAGACTGGTTTGTAAGGGGCATGCCCAAGTGGAAGGTATTTAATTTGAATAAACTTATTCTCCTGTAGCTTGACTTGAAGCAATCAGAATGTTTTGGGTGAATTGACATTATTTTTGGGATTGCAAGTCTACCAAAAAGACGAACGAATTTTCATGTCTCAAACTAAGTACATAAAAGACATGTTGAAAAAGTTTAAAATGGAAGATTCCAAACCTGTTGGTACTCCTATGGTCACTGGTTGCAAGTTAAGTAAGGATGATGAATCTCTGGAAGTAGATCATACCATGTTTATATCCATGATTGGAAGTATGTTATATGTGACAACCACAAGACCAGATGTGATGCAAGTTGTTGGATTGGTGGCTAGATTCTAGTCAGCTCCCAAATATCTAAAAGGTACTATGAAGTGTAGTTTATGGTATCTGAAAGGACAAGACTTTACCTTGAAGGTGTTTATTGATGCAGATTGGGCAGGATGTGTTGACAATTGAAAAAGTACTAGTGGACCAGCATTTTTTCTAAGAAAATGTTTAGTATCATGGTCAAGTAAAAAAAAATCCTCCATTTCACTCTCTAAAGCAGAAGGAAAATATATTGTTGCCGCCTCATGTTGCAATCAGGTTATTTGGATGAGACAAACCCTAGAAGATATACTTGGAAAATATGAACATCCAACAGTGATCAACTTTGATAACACTAGTGCTATAAATATCTCTAAACATACTATGATGCATTCTAAGACAAAACATATGCCAATCAAGTATCACTATCTAAGAGAACAGGTATCTAAAAAAGATATAAAATTAGAATACATTGACACAAAAGAACAGATTGTTGACATTTTCACCAAACCACTACCCAAGGAAGCTTTTGAGCGTCTTATATAGAAAATGGGAGTAATTTCATTACAAAATTACTAGGAGGATAAATCTCAATATCAGGGGGAGAAATGCTGATAGGGGGAGTTGTCAGACATAAAGGTTACTTTGTCATTGTTGTCAAAGGGGGAGAATGATTAGAGGTTTCCATCAATGCCAAGGGGGGATATTGTTGAGTATATAGTTGTCATTGATATCAAAGGTGTTCATGAATCACAAAGAAATAACCAGTGGATATGATGGAAGGACAAAGATTGAGGTCGTGATGGCATGGCATGGCATAGTTGAGAATGTGGCATGTCACATATGAGATAAATGAGATGGAAATGGATGATAAGACAACGCAAATGACTGATCTAAAGAATTCCAAGATAGTGTTGACAGTATGATGTAAACAATGGTTAATAAAAAGAACAGAGGTTGAGTAGAAGTAGAGATGCGGTATGAATGAAAAAACTGTTAGAAACAGTCACAGAGGATTTCTAGAAAGAGACTGTGCAGATCCGCAAAGTCATGGAAAGATACGAATTCAATCTTAAATCGACGGTCGAGAAGAATCCTGCATGAGATCCAATGGCCAAGGATCAGTTTTGCAAAATACAAGAGGGAGGATGAAGTTCCACAAAAGATCAAGATTGTACGACTAAGATTAGTTTCGCCAAAATAGATTGACGGTGCGAAAGAGAAGTTGCGGAAAGTCAAGATACGATTTTGGGAAATGTTACATCCCACATCCTGCATCCCGCAATATGGAGAGATCGGATGGCTAAAGTTAGTTTCGATAAAACATATCAACAATTCGGAAAATCAAGTGCGGAAAGAACTTTATGAAAAGTCGAGATATGATTTTGGGAAATGTTACATCCTGCATATTGCATCCCACATCCTACAATCTGAAGAGAGATGCTCATGGAGAAGCCCGATGAAGATCAATGGTGAGGAATCATTGAAATAGAAACTTGGTGCAGAAATATGATTTCAATAGGAAATATTTAGAGTAGATCAATGGTCCAGAGAGATTCAGGCATAAAATCAACGATCTAGATTGTATCTAGAGAAGAATATTATGAAAACACCAAAAAATGATAAAGAGGGCTACGGAAATGAACCATGGGCTATGAGAAGAAAAAGATGGTGCATTTGCTGAAACTTAACGATGAAATGATGCAACAGTTGAATGGGTAGATGATGAAGAGGCATGTTTGTAAGTAAACATTCATGATCCAAAACGAAAGAATGCATATATGGATATATGCGTTGGTAGGTAATAGGTAAAAGGTATTTATTGAATGAATGTGAAAAGAATAAGATGTTTTTGTTAGTAAGTCTAATAGATTCCAAAGTGAGTAGTTTTTCAATTGTTCTAAAAGACTGAGAACATCATTCTAGGGTGGTAGGATGGTGTTGTAAAGGAAAGTTCCCTATGGCTAGGGTTTAAGAGGCCATCAACGTACTGGGGTTGAAAGGTGGATGCAAATGGTTCTGCAGGAAAACATAAACAAGATTAAGAGATTAGAATGGTTCATACCTTAACAAACAAATGTTGATCCAAGCAGCCTTTAAATCCTCTTCTTGCTCCTCTCGCTCCACTTTCCCCAAGAGACCTGCAAAACAAATTATACCTTCCTCAAACCAATATGACCACATATAAATTAAAGATAATCAAAGAAACATGAAATAATAATCTGATTAACATCAAAATCTGATCATGAACAAAGACTCATTCACACATTGAACAATTATTTAGGAAGAAGAAGGACATAACATCATTAGTAATCTTGAAAACAAGTACAAGTATACCTTCTCTTCAAGTTGGGCACCTCACAAAACCTTGATCCAGTTCTACTACATGTCTTCTCCAAGGAACTGAGCCTCCAAGCTCTGCAACACAAGGAGAATGCTTCTAGGGAAAAGGTGTGGGCAAAGAGAGTTCCAAATCCTCTAGCATAACAATGCAAAGATTCAAGTCTGTTCTCATGGACCTCCATACCTCTATTTATATGCTTTATGAAGAGTTAGGGTTGAAGACAAAGTAGTTACAAATGAAGGAGTCAGTTGCATAACTACCCAAACTACCCGAATTTCAAAATATGTATTTTTTGACATTTCCAGGAGGCATACGCGGGTTGCAGAGACAACATTCGCATACATGAGGAGCTATAAATGGGTTTCAATACAGAAAGCCACATCTTTAAGGCATACCTGAGTATTATATATAGCAATTCATGTACGTACGCAGTTTTCCTTAAGGAAACTTGTGTACACATCAAAAAACTCATTTTAAGTGTATTTCTGGGCATTTTCAGACTTTAGTGTCTTCTAGAAAGTTTTAGCTAACACAGAGACCTTTTCAACAGTGTAGATATGAGGTCAAATGGAGTTACAAAACTCAAAATATGGGTCCTCCAAGTTAGGTTTTCTTTTAGTGACTTTCAATGACTTTCATGAAGTGTCATCATGGAAGTGTCGACATGCGATGAAATCATGGGAAAGTGGTCACGGGAAGAGATGTTTCATTTTGAGCTATAATAGATGCCCCCTAATGTATGAGGTTAGAGGGGAAGATGAAATTTGAAATACATTATAAAGAAAACAGCTGAGTATGGAGAGAGAAGAGAATCCAAGATCAAAAGGCTCGAATGAAGGTACTTGGAAGAGAGATAAATGTCAGAAAAAACTGATCTTTGGGACATAGAAGTCCATATACAAAACATCGCCATAAAGATACAGGTGGATCCAACATATGTATAACTGATGAAACTATCATGGTCACTAAATATGCAAAAAGGTACCATATCAAATCTAAAGGAGTCATGGCCACAAATGAAAAAGTTGGATCCGTGCTCAGCAATCGATCATGGCCACAAAAATACAAGGTGGATCTATGTCTCAGGAAGATGTCATATAAAATGTAACAAGGTCTTGCACAACTTGGGCAATAGAAAAATGACAATGCTATTGTTAGCACAAGGTCTTCAATCCAAACCACCCAAAAAGGTACGAATCCTAACCATGTGAATAAAGGAGCTGAAGTAGAACATGGAGGAAACTGTTTGATTACTGGTCAATAATGAAAATCATTAAAAAATGTGAGGGAAACCACCATTAATGAAAATGGTCCCCAAGGTACCTAGTACATTCTAACAAGTGTAAATACAAGGCCTTGAAGTCAAACACTTGAATAATCCATTGAGTAGGAGACATTAAGGTATTCCCACTACCCAATAGTGAGGGAAACTATCGTTGATGACTGCAATCCGTAAGGTACTGTCATAAAAACTCTACATCTCATCCCCATAGCAAGATGTATTGCAGTCGATAGGAAGAGATCCGTTGGAAGGAAGGCATTAAGGCATCCTTCATCATCCAACTTGAGGTAATTCAAAGATTAATTGGATCTAGAATTGGTACTGAATTTTATGACAAGGACCGCCGAAGACATGATGTAATGAAATGATACCAGGGAATGGATGACACAAAAGGTCAAGGAAACTGTAGAATGGCTGACAAAGGTTTAATCCTTGAACAATGAGCATGACACAAAAGTGACTTAGGAAGCTTTTGACACAAAAGGACCAATGAAACAAATCTGCAATGTAGGAGACATTGACAGATTCCCCATATAATTGGAAAAGAGACCAACTAAAGGAGTAAGAAACTCTGAATCAGGATAAGGTCAAAATACTAGGACCCAACTGTTGATAGACTCAAAACCGGTGTTTTTTTCAAGGAAACAAGACTTGCTTCCATGATGTAAAATACATGTGAATGAACTTCCCTTCCCCTCTTTCTTGTAAAGGTTTAACGAGTCCAAGAAAGCAAACTTGGGACCATCTTCATTTTTGGCAAGCTCAAAGAAAAGACAGAATAATGCTTAATAAAGCACTAATTTGTGGATTTTACGAGCCTGAACTAGTACATGCTCGACGGTGTTTTCATAGTTTAGAGAGTCTGAAAACTCCAAAGAAGACTCTAGGGGGGTCCTTTTTCGTACAATTTAGTCTCCTGAGGCCGAAAAAGTGTAAAACAAACAACAGAATATCTCTCTTAGCTTCTGAAGAAGTAAGGCACACCTTTTTCGTACTTAGTTAGGAAGGTCTGAAAAAGGTTAAATTACCACCTACCCAATGCTCCTTCAAAAACAACATATATCCTGAGTTTTAGGAGTGTGAAGGAAGGCAAGATCACTCAGAAAAATCCATTTGATTATGAGAAATGGGGCTTACAATAGTAAAATCGATGCTTTGTTCTTTAGGATTTAATGAGCATGACAAAGACATAAAGTACACGCAGAATCTATTTCATGTTTTGTTCCAGAGCATGAAAAAAAAACTAAGCTCATATTGGGGGTTCCTTTTCTGTAAGTTTAGTCCCTCAGGGCCGGAAAAGTGATAAACCTATGCCTGAGAATACTCTTCTCAATTCTGAAGAAAAGAGAGTGTTCATTTCTCACATTATTCCACATGGTTTGAGAAAGTGATAACCTACCACCAATGTGGATGCCCATTCACATATTCTTAATGAGCCTGAATGGACAAGTTTAATCGGAAATCAAGTCTATTTTGAGGAGTCAGACTTGGGCCTAAATAAATTAAATATCTTTCACATGAAGTTTTAACAAGTCCAAAAAATTCAACTCATGGCCTCCTTACTGTTTTCAACGAGCTCGAAGGAGAGCATAAAGAATGCTATAAATGTGAGGAGACGAGTGTCACAAGCAGGAGAAACTAGTTCCAAGTGCAAGGAACAGACCTATGCATTATGTAAGGAACATAAGAAAGATAAAGACATTCAGGGAACATATCCTCAAGGTAAATGGTTTCAAGTTGCAAAGGCAAAATGATACAAGGTTAGGCGATAATGAGAACAAAGATGAGGGCTTATACAATGAGCTGAAAGCGTGGAAGCTGGCATCAGGATCATAAGGGTGAGTAGGGAACATGCAAATGAAATTACAACTTGAACAACAAGACAAGGTCAGTAAACAGTTGTGAATCCATCTAAGAATCATCCCTCCAAGACACAACAACATCAGGATCATATTCAAAAGAAAAGTTCTTATGCAGGTTACTTTGGAAGAAGCACATGCAACTTTGCTATCTTCTACAAAAGGAAAACTAAAGGAAAAATCAACTGAAGGAGATTCTATAGTGCTAAGGCCCGAGGATTTAATATCAATAAGATCAACCTCAGAAAGAGAGAAAAAATCAACAAGGAAGATAGAGTCTGAAGGAACAAACTCTGTGTCACAGGAGTTGAAAAATTCATAAGAAAACTCAAACTCATTAGGATCACTGATTTATTGATCAAAGGGAGAGTTTGAAGACTCAAAAATACCAATAGAATGAGATCAATCAATAGAAAGATCAAGCTTATTAAGAAAGTTAGGGTTATATTTAGGCACAACTAGACCGACATACATAAGAAGGTAAGACTGTATCAAGGACTCTAGGAATACTTCATTCGAAGAAAGGAGATCATCTGAGATAGGACACCTGTCTAAAATTTCAAATGGATTGACAGAGTTGAGATTAGACCCCACAATCTGTATAGGATCACTCACCTGGTCAACTTTTGGGACCAAGTCCCAAGAAGGTAAGCATGAAAATAGATTCCACTTCTCAATATCATTTGAATGCAAAGCACATGAGGCCACACAACTCACCTGTGGTGGGATAGTGTTTATCGAAACACTGGGAATCAATAAAGGATATACCTGGTCTCTAGTTGGGTCAGGAGACAGATCAAGAAAATGCAACTGATCGATAGTGACAATTTCTTTTCCATGATTAAAGTACATCACATGAAAGAATGTTGACACCACATCTTGCATGGCATAGACATAATCACATCCAAGGAGCATATTGAAGTCCAAGGGGTCTTCTATCACCATGAAGTCAACTAAGATGGTCTTCCCACCCAAAGTAACATGTGTTTGAGCAAGAATTCCCAAGGCTATACAAGTTCTTCTATCAAATGTCGGTAATTGACTAGCAGTCGACACAAGGCTGGGATATCCCATGCCTCGCCAAGCATAAGAAGACAAGATACTAACTAAGGCTCCTTCATCAACAATACAATGAGAAGTCATGTATTGTTCAAATTTGACCTTTATCTGGAAAGGTGCATCAGAAGGAAGGCGTGGCTCAACTAGGCTATCCCAATCAAAGGAAGCAATCTGAGAGCTTGGTGGGGGTTGATACGAAATGAGTTCAATGCCCCCTTGTTCAGTAAGTTCTGAACTAGCAGTAAACAAAATGTGACTAGAAGATACTTCACTCTCCAAAAGAAGAGTGGGATTGATCGACAATGGAATTGATTCAACCACTTCATGAAATTCACTCTCCAAAGGGAGAGTGGGATTGACCAACGATGACATTGGTTCAATCACATTAGGATGACTCTCCAAAAGAAGAGTGGGATCGACCAAAGATGAGATTGGTTCAACCACTTGATCAACCAAAGTTTGAGTAGGTTGTTGAGAAACTATAGTTTGTTCAGGAGAAGGAAATTCTTGAGTCTTGTACCACACTCTTCGCACCTCTGTGATAGTAGGGCACTGACGAGTAAGATGATCTCCCTCGTAAATATAACAAGGGAACTTAAGTTTGCACTTCGAATGACCAGTTTTCTCAATGATGTCAACATGAATAGTAGTGGCTCACTGTTTTCTCTTAGCATGACCTACAGAGGCTGAGAGTTTTCCCCCAGCATGACCACCAGAGGCTGGGTGACTAGGTCCAACCTGACTAAGAGAGGCTGGTTATTGACAGACTTTAGAATGTTCAAAAATGGGATGCCCATGAAACCAAACTTTTTGCACCTCCACAATAGAAGGAGATTTATAAGTAAGTTGGTCTCCCTCACAAAGCTTACAAGGAAACTTGGGCTTGTGTTTTGAACGGTTAGTCTTTTCAACAGTGTCAACATGAATTGTAGTGGTTGACGAATTGTCTTCAGCATGAACCACAGAGGCTGAGAGACTACCCCCAACATGACTTGCAGAGGTTGAGATATTGGGTCCAACATGAATTGCAGAGGTTGGATGGGCACCACCAGCATGAACCACAGAGACTAAATAGTTAGGATCAACATGCTTTGGATTAGTTGAGTGTGTGTCCCCAACATGAACTTCAGAGGCTGGGTGGATGGATCCAACATGACTTGCAGAGGTTGGATGGGGAGGTTCAACTTGAGCATCAGAGGTTGAATGCATGCCCTCAGCATGAACTGCAGAGGCTAAGTGACTAGATCCAATGTGACCTAGAAATTTTAGAAGGATCCAACTAGCATGATCAACAGAGGCCAGATGGTGAATATCAAGTTGACTTGCAAAGGTTGAGTGCTTAGATCCAACATGAACTGTAGAGGTTGGATAGGTGCCCCCAGCATGAACTACAGAGGCTAGGTGGTGAGGTTCAACTTGGCTTGTAGAGGTTGAATGTGTGTCCCCTTTATTATGTGCCTTCTTCCTATTCCTCCTTCTTTTACTCCTTTTAAACTGCCAGTTACTAGTATTAGTACTTTCACCACATGATGTAGAAGGAGGAGGAGAATCAACTACAGGTAAAGGGGAAGCATTGTTTTGATGCCCTTAATATAAGGATCTTACTTGTGAATAATTAGGGGCATTCAGGATAGTTGGAGTGGAAAACAACCAGATCGGTAGCCCTAGGGTGAATCCAAGCAGATTCAAGGTGGCCATCAAAGGAACAACAACATTCCCTATGAGAGGAATAGTACAAGGAGTTCCCAGCATGGGGATCTCTTTTTTGGCGTTCAAAGGGATGTTAGAAATATTTTAAAACTAGGATAAAAATTCTGAGGTTGATAGGAAACAAAAATTACAAAGCACACACCTAAAGGCACACTAAGTACAGACAAACCACACAACACTTACTAAAAAATTCCTAAATCCAAACAGACAAACAGGTATAAGATATTCTTTCCAGAATAAAGTAGATAGAAAGTTACTTGTCATCCCTGTAGATGTTCTTAGGCACAAGGGGAGGAATCACCCACCACCCTCCCACTCCTTCTACCGGGGTTACCTTCCAAGCCTGTCCAAGGTCAACCAGAAATAGCCTTTCGGTGTACCTATGTATGAACCCTAGATGTCAAAGAGACTAAAGGATACCTTAACTATATTGATAGTATGGGGGGACAGTCACAAGCCTGGTTCATACACATGGGCAAGGTATCAAAGCCCTAAATCTTGTCTAAGACAGAATCCCCAGATGTGCAAAAACCCTGGTCTACACTTTGACAAGTAATCAGAGGATTAACTCCTCAGTCCAAGTCTCCACGTGGCCTCGTGCTTAACTCCCATTTGAGAGGAGCTTCCCAGATACAATCAACATAGAAAATGGTCTACCTAGTGTTAGGCCAACTACGTCTCAAATTTAATACTTGTGGAGAGTTAAAACTTCCTATCCCGCAAGTCTAGGCTGAGCTAGTTGGTGTATGACCCTATAAAACATAACTTTCTATTAATTTTTTAAATTATTTCGTTTATTTTAAGGGTTGTTTTTAGTCAGAGGGTAAATGGCATGAAACTTATGTGGTGTTTTGACTCAATGTTGAAACAAAATGACGAAGCAAAGAGAAATGAAATGCAAAAATAAAAAACTATTCTCTTTTTCTTTTTTCAAATAGAAAACTTGAAAGCCACAAAAGAACAATTCTTTTTATTTTTTTTCAAAAACAATAATATGTAGTGCATTAAAGACAAAACCCTAATCTACATGCATATTAAACAAGTATATGTTCTTTTTATTTTTCTTTTATAAATGCAAAATAAAAACTACCTACAACGAAAAGTATGCAGATAACAGGAACAAAGCAAAAGGAACTCTGCTATACAACCACCAAACATACTCTAGAATGCCCTAAAGTCAGTATAAACCCTACTTGGAAGGAAATATTGCATAAGAGACAAGTCAACTAATTTGTCATGGTGAAGTTAACCAAAAAAACAAGAAGGAAACCAACACCAACAATATTTTGAACTCAGACAAAGATCACTAACAGAGGCTGACCAAAAACATAAGCCAAAAATCATGCCAAGCAAAGGAGGTGGGGGGGAAGAGCAAAGAACAAACCCTAATGCTATAAAAAGGCTTACCACAAAGATAAAGAACAACCAAAAGGGATGAAACTGACTCCCTAGAGTCGTGCACTTGTAGAGGACACCGAAAGACCTACCAAACAACCCACAACAACAGAAAAAACCACAAAGATGAAGAAAAAGCATTGTTTAAAGGGGCATACGTGAATTTCACTACTGACAGGATGTGTGTCATATGCGGGTTACCAGTACAGAAAGTTGTGTGTACAAGCACACACAGGTTGTACCACTGATAAGTCCCGTATCATATGTGGGTTGAGAGTATAGAAAGTCGCATGTACCAAACCAGACACATGACTATTCAGTCTACAACTCATGTATGGGTGGAAAAAATCCCAAAAAAGGTTAAAAAATGCCTTAGGAAGGCATGGGAGGTGTTCTTTTAGACTAATAAGTTGTTCCTAACTGGTAAGAAGGACCTGAAACCAATGCAAAAGACTGAAAGAAAGACAGAGAAACCCCAAACAAACAAGGCTCTCACCAGTGGATTCGCCAATTCTGTTGTAAAGTAAAGTTTCTTATGGCTAGGGTTTAAGAGGCCATCAACATATTGGGGTTGAAAGGTGGATGCAAATGGTTTTGCAAGAAAATATAAACAAGATTCAGAGATCATAATGGTTCACACCTTAACAAATGAAGGTTGATCCAAGAATCCCTTCAATCCTCTTCTTGCTCCTCTCGCTCCACTTACTCCAAGAGACCTGCAAAATGAATTATACCTTCCTCAAACCAATATGACCACATATAAATGAATGATAATCAAAGAAACATGAAATAATAATATGATTAACATCAAAATCTGATCATAAACAAAGATTCAATCACACATTGAACAATGATTTCGGAAGAAGAAGGACATCACATCTTTATTAATCTTGAAAACAAGTACACGTATACCTTCTCTTCAAGTTGGGCACCTCATGAAACCTTGATCCAATTTTGCTGCTTCTTTTCTCCAAGGAACTCAGCCTCCAAGCTTTGCAACACAAGGAGAATGCTTCTAGGGAAAAGGTGTGGGCAAAGAGAGTTCCGAATCCTCCAGCATAACAATGCAAATATTCAAGTCTCTTATCATGGAACTCCCTACCTCTATTTATATTATTTATGAAGAGTTAGGGTCGAAGACAAAGTAGTTACAACTGAAGCAGTTAGTTGCATAACTACCCAAACTACCCGAATTTCAAAATACGTATTTTTTGACATTTTTAGGAGGCGTACGCGGGTTGCAGAGACAACAGTCACATACACGAGGAGGTATACGCCAGTTGCAATGTATAAAGTCATGTATTTAAGGCATACACAATTATTATATATAGCAATTCACGTATGTACACGGGTTTCCTTAAGGAAACTCGCATACATATCAAAAAAATTATTTTAAGAGTATTTCTGCGCATTTTCATACTATGGTGTCTTCTTGAAAGTTTTAGCTAACACAGAGACCTTTTTCAATGGTGCATAGATGAGGTCAAATGGTGTTACAAAACTTAAGATATGGGTTCTCCAAGTTAGGTGTTTTTTCAGTGACTTTCAATGACTTTCATGAAATGTTGTCATGGAAGTGTCGACATGTGACGAAATCATGGGAAAGCGATGACAGGAAGAGATGTGTCATTTTGAGATATAAAATATTCCCCCTAATGTATGATCTTATAGGGGAAGATGATAGTTGAAATACATTATAAATAAAATAGCTGAGTATGGAGAGAGCAGAGAATCCAATATCAAAAGGATCGAACGAAGGTACCTGAAAGAGAGATAAATGTTAGAAAAAAATGATCTCTAGGACATACAAGTCCATATACAAAACATCACCATAAAGATACAGGTGGATCCAACATATGTATAACTGATGAAACTATCATGGTCACTCAATATGAAAAAAGGGACCATATCAAACCTAAAGGAGTCATGGCCACAAATGAACAAGGTGGATCCATGCTCAACAATCGATCATAGTTACACAAATACAAGGTGGATCTATGTCTCAGCAAGATGTCATATAAAATGTAACAAGGTCTTGCGTAACTTGGGTAATATCAAAATGAAAATGCTATTGTCATCCCAAGGTTTTCAATCCAAACTGCCCAAAAAAGGTATGAATCCTAACATTGCGAATAAAGGAGCTGAAGTCGAACATGGAGGAAACCGTTTGATTACCGGTCAATAATGAAAACCGTTAACAAACGCAAGGGAAACCACCATTAATGAAAATGGTCCCTAAGGTACCTAGTACATTCTAACAAGTCTGAATATAAGGACTTGAAGTCGAACACTTGAAGAATCCATTGAGTAGGAGACATTAAGGTATTCCCACTACCCAATAGCAAGAGAAACTACCGTTGATGACTGCAGTCCCCAATGTACTGTCATAAAAACTCTAAATCTCATCCCAAGAGCAAGATGTATTGCAGCCAATAGGAAGAGATCCATTGGAAGGAAGGAATTAAGGAATCATTCATCATCCAACTTGAGGTAACTCAAAGACTAATTGGTTCTGGAATTGGTATTGAATTTCACGACAAGGATCGTCAAAGACATGATGTAACGAATTGATACTGGGGAATGGCCGACACAAAAGGTCAAGGAAACTATAGAATGGATGACAAAGGTTTAATCCTTGAATAGTGAGCATGACACAAAAGTGACTTAGGCAGCTTTTGACACAAAAGGACCAACGAAACAAATATTCAATGTAGGAGAAATTGATATATTCCCCGTATAATTCGAAAAGAGACCAATTGGAGGAGTAAGAAACTCTGAATCAAGATAAGATCAAAAT
The DNA here is from genome assembly GCA_001517045.1 of Pseudotsuga menziesii. Classification (NCBI taxonomy): domain Eukaryota; kingdom Viridiplantae; phylum Streptophyta; class Pinopsida; order Pinales; family Pinaceae; genus Pseudotsuga; species Pseudotsuga menziesii. Next base: position 440,382 of record LPNX010837215.1, read on the forward strand.
ACTAGGACCCAACTGTTGATAGAATCAAAACTGGTGCTTTGTTCAAGGAAAAATGACTTGCTGCCATGATGTAAAATACATGTGAATGAAATTCCCTTCCCCTCTTTTTTGTAAAGGTTTAACGAGTCCAAGAAGGAAAACTCAAAAACATCTTCATTTTTGGCAAGATTGAAAAAAAGACAGAATAATGCTTGATAAAGCACTGATTCGTGGATTTTACGAGCCCAAACTAGTACATGCTCGATGGTGTTTTCATAGTTTAGAGAGTCTAAAACTTCCAAAGAAGACTCCAGGGGGGTCCTTTTTCATGCAATTTAGTCTCTTGAGGCCAAAAAGGTATAAAAAAAACCATAGAAGAACTCTCTTAGCTTCCGAAGAAGTAAGGTGCACCTTTTTCATACTTAGTCAAGAAGGTCTGAAAAAGGTTAAATTACCACCTACCCAATGATCCTTCAAAAGCAGCATATATCCTGAGTTTTACGAGTGTGAAGGAAGGAAAGATCACTCGAAAAAATCCATTTGATTACGAGAAATGGGTCTTACAACAATAAAATCTATGCTTTGTTCTTTAGGGTTTAATGAGCATGATGAAGACATAAAGTACACTCAGAATCTATTTCATGTTTTGTTCCAGAGCACCGAAAAGAGAAAACTAAGCTCATACTGGGGGTTCCTTTTCTGTAAGTTTAGTCCCTCAAGTCTGAAAAAGTGATAAACCTATGTCTAAGAATACTCTTCTCAATTCTGAAGAAAAGAGAGTGTTCCTTTCTCGCATTATTCCACATGGTTCGAGAAAGTGATAACCTACCACCAATGTGGATGCCCATTCACATATTCTTAACGAGCCTGAATGGACAAGTTTACTCAGTAGTCAAGTCTATTTTGAGGAGTCAGAATTGGGCCTAAATAAACTCAATATATTTCTCATTAAGTTTTAACGAGTCTAGAAAAGTCAACTCGTGACCTTTTTACTATTTCTAATGAGCTCGAAGGAGAGCAGAAAGAATGCTCTAAATGCAAGGAGACGAGTGTCACAAGTAGGAGAAACTAGTTCCAAGTGCAAGGAATAGACCTATGCATGATGCAAGGAACATGAGAAAGATAAAGAAACTTGGGGAATGTCTCCTTAAGGTGAAGGGTGTCAAGTTGCAAAGGAAAAATGATACAAGACTGGGTAATAATGAGAACAAAGATGAGGGCTTATACAACAAGCTAAAAGCGTGGAAGCTAGCATTAGGGTCATAAGTGTGAGCAAGGAACATGCAAATGTAGTTACAGCTTGAACAACAAGACACGGCTATTAAATAGTTGTGAATCCATCTAAGAATCCAGTCTCCAAGACACAACAACATCAGGATCATATTCAAAAGAAAAGTTCGGATGTAGGTTACTTTGGCAGAAACACATGCGACTTTCCTATCTTCTGCAAGAGGAAAAGTCAAGGCAGAATCAACCAAAGGAGCTTATATAGTTTCAAGGCCCGAGGATTTAAGATCAATAAGATCAACCTCATAAAGAGAGAAAAAATCAACAAGGGAGATATAGTCTGTACGAACAAACTCAGTATCATAGGAGTTGAAAAATTCTTAAGAAAAATCAAACTCATCAGGATCACTGACTTGCTGATCAAAGGGACAGTTCAAACACTCAACAAGACCAATAAAAGGAGATCAATCAATATAAAGATCAATATTATTAAGCAATTCAGGGTTATATTTAGGCACAACTGGACCGACATCCATAATAAGGTCAAACTGTATCAAGGACTCTAGGAATACTTCATCCGAAGGAATGACATCATCCGAGATAGGATAGATGTCTAAAATTTCAAATGGATTGATAGATTGGAGATAGACAGTTACTTGGCATCCCTGTAGATGTTCTTATGTGCAAGCAAAGGAATCACCCACCATTCTCCCACACCTTCTACCGGGGTTACGTTCCAAGCCCGTCCAAGGTCAACCAGAAATAGCATTCTGATGTACCTGTGTATGAACCCTAGATGTCAAAGAGGCTAAACGATATTTTAAAAATATTGACTTTTTGGGGGAACAGTCGCAATCCTGGTTCATATGCATGGGCAGGGTAGCAAAGCCCGAAATCCTGTCCAAGACAGAATCCCCAAATGCGCAATAACCCTGGTGTACGCTTTGACAAGGAATTAGATGCTTATCTCCTCAGTTTAAGTCTCCACGTGGCCTCATGCTTAACTACCGTTTGAGAGGAGCTTCCTAGATACAATCAACACAAAAAAGGGTTTACCTAGTGATTGTCCAACTACGTCTCAAATTTAATACTTGTGGAGAGTTAAAACTCCCTATCCCAAAGTCTAGCATGAGCTAGTTGGTGTATGACCCTATAAAACAAAACTTCCTACTAATTTTTAAAATTATATCGTTTATTTTAAGGGTTGCTTTTAGTGAGAGGGTAAATGGCGTGAAACTTATGTGGTGTTTTGAATCAAAGTTGAAACAAAATGACTAAGCAAAGAGAAATGAAATGGAAAAAGCAAAAACTATTCGCTTTTTCTATTTTCAAATAGAAAACTTGAAAGCCACAAAAGAACAATTCTTTTTATTTTTTTCAAAAACAATGAAATGCAGTGCGTCAAAGACAAAAGCCTAATCTACATGCATATTAAACAAGTATATGTTCTTATTATTTTTCTTTTATAAATGCAAAAGAAAAACTACCTACAAAGCAAAGTATGCATATAACAAGAACAAAGCAAAGGAACTCTGCTATACAACCACCAAATAGACTCTAGAATGCCCTAAAGTCAGTATAAACCCTAGTTGGAAGGAAAGGTTGCATAAGAGATAAGTCAACTCATTTGGCATGGTGAATTTGACCAACAAAAGAAGAAGGAAACCAACACCAACATGATTTTGAACTCAGATAAAGATCACTAACAGAGGCTGACCAGAAACATAAGTGAAAAATCATGCCAAGCAAAGGAGGTGGGGGGTAAGAGAAAAGAACAAACCCAAATGCTATAAAAAGGATTACCACATAGATAAAGAACAACCAAAATGGATGACACTAATTCCCTAGAGTCATGAACCTACAGAGGACACCAAAAGACCTACCAAACAGCCCACAACAATAGAAAAACCCACAAAAATGAGGAAAATGTATTGTTTAAAGGGGCATACGTGAGTTTCACTACTAACAGGTCGCATGTCATACGTAGGTTGACAGTACAAAAAGTTGCGTGTACAAGCACATGCAGTTTGTACCACTGACAAGTCACGTATCATACGTGGGTTGATAGTATAAAAAGTCGCATGTACCAAACCAGACACGCGACTGTTCGATTTGCAACTCGCGTATGGGTGGAAAAAATCCCAAAAAAGGTCAAAAAATTCCTTAGGAAGGCATTGGAGGTGTTCTATCAAACTAAGAAGTTGTTCCTAAGTGGTAAGAAGGACCTGAAACCAATGCAAAAGACTGAAAGAAAGACAGAAAAAACCCAAACAGACAAGGCTCTCGCCAGTGGAGTCGCTAGTTCTGTTGTAAAGGAAAGTTTCCTATGGCTAGGGTTTAAGAGGCCATCAACTTACTGGGGTTGAAAGGTGGATGCAAATGGTTTTGCAAGAAAATATAAACAAGATTTAGAGATTAGAATGGTTCATACCTTAACAAATGAAGGTTGATCCAAGCAGCCCTTCAATCCTCTTCTTGCTCCTCTCTCTCCACTTGCTCCAAGAGACCTGCAAAACGAATTATACCTTCCTCAAACCAATATGACCACATATAAATTAATGATAATCAAAGAAATATGAAATAATAATCTGATTAACATCAAAATCTGATCATAAACAAAGATTCAATCACACATTGAACAATAAATTAGGAAGAATAAGGACACCACATCTTTATTAATCTTGAAAACAAGTACAAGTATACGTTCTCATCAAGTTGGTGTTGGTGCTTAGGGCAGACCCGAGTTCTTATACTTTTATTTACCAACCAACAAAGAGACCCACAGTGTTGGCCCTTTTGACAACAACCTACGAACAGGTTGCAGTCTCACCCGAAACAGCTATGGGGTGCCGCAGAATTAGGTTTCTGCAGGCAAAAGAGGGATATTACTGTACCTTTAGCCTTACCAAAGTATACTTATACAATACATAGCTTCAACATTCACTTAAATAGCTTCGTAGTTTAGATAAATAGACAGTTACTTGCTTAACCCTTAACTGGGAATTCATAGCGAAGTTAATACTTAACAATATATCTTACTTATCATTCACCTACTTATCAAATGCATAAAACATACTAGGAACAAAATAAACAAGAACCACCACAACACAAGATATACGTGGTTCACCCCCAGTGTAGGGGCTACGTCCATAGAACTGTGTTTATATTCAACTCTTTACAAACAACACAATTATGATCTATGCACTCAGCTGCAGATCTTCTCAACAACACAAAATTGCGCACTAAGCTGCAGATCCTTTCTTCCAAAACCCTTTGCGCACTCAGCTGCAGAGGTCGTCCATGCACTCAGCTAGGAATTAACCTTAACAAAACCCTCTGCACACTTAGCTACAAAGGTCATCCATGCACTTATCTAGGACTTAACCTTAAACCCAAAAATAGGCCTTAGCTTCTTCGCATCAAATTATCATCATTCAAAAACCTTCGAAAAAGCTCTTTTCTCCTTTACATAAGTGCATATTTATACAAGTGCACTATTACAATACCCTGTGTTTAAACCATGGGATTAAAAACCATGGGCTTAAACCATGGGTTATTTACAAAAAGAGGGGCTTCGACCCAACCCCGAAACCCCTAAGACTATTTTGGACCGCAACTCCGCTTACAAGCTTTCCACCAAAACTGCGGAGTTGCCAAAATTAAGGACCTTCAAGGTCCGCGCCCCAACAGGCCCCTAAGACTCACTAGTGTCATGTCCTAGGACAATTTGTTGCTTTTCTGGTGGGAGAATCTTGTTGGGGAAGATAGTGAACTACTTGTTGAGGCTGTGCATGATATCTTCAACTACTTTCTCCTTCTCCACTATCTCCTGCAATGTTGCTGTAGATGCTTCGCTGGCCTTTTCCTATGTGAATGCATCATACTCCTTCAAGACTTTGAGCTGGTTGTTTGCAGTAGTGCTCAACTACAAGGCCTCGTTAATGAGAGGATGCACAGAGATCACTAATAGTGTTTCTTTCCTTCTGCAGGACTCAATTTCTTACTGGAGCTCATTACTATGCTTCACCTTAAGCATCTTCTGCATAGGAGGAAATGTCTTGATTTCCTCCTTTACTGCATCCAGCTTTGCCTATCGCTACTTGATGGTTTCTTGCAGCTTTTCTACTTCTGGATTTTCCTACAATTTCGCTCAGGCCTCGACACTTTCATCTAGAAGCTTTGATGCACTCCTCACAAGATCTGAGATCTTCATTGCTGAGGCTTGAATATCTTTGCGGCGCTGCTCCCTGACCTTTGGTAGACTCTCAGGAATTATGCGAAGTTGAAGCTCCGCAATCTGGGCCTCATGCTCTGCTTTCATCTTCTCTATCAGGCTTCAAGACTATTGTGCATAGTCTTTCAGCTTGACTATTCTCTACTCTGGTTCTTCTTCTGCCTGTATGTCAAAGTCAGGGAGACTTCGACATGCCTCATCCAATACTCACGCTAGTGTAGGCTGTTTGATTTCTACTTCCCTCTTTTTATGTTCATCTTCTTCCAACTGCACTGTGAGGCTCTCACTCTACTTCATGGAATTTTCTAACTGCTTGTGTGAGTAGCTATCGCATTCTCGGATCTCATTCATGATTTCCAACTGACAAAGATGCAGTTCCAGCATAGACAACTTGGCATAGTCTATCTCAACTGTCATACTCATCTGCGATCGAGATGTCGTGTTAGTTATTATGAGGGCTGCACTTTTTACTTTCCCTCTATTTTTTTTGGTTGGCCATTGTCTTGTATCTGGCTGTGCGCCTACTGGGGCTCTGCTTGCTGCAGCACCAGTCGCTGATCTTTTTTCTAACTCCTTCAGTTCTTCAATTCACTGCGCTACGCCAGTGAGTGCATCGAGGTGCATAGCTGCAAACTCTAACCATTTGCTGGTGAAAAGCTCTGTATACTTCGTCAGAGCCTGATCAAGCTCTTCAATCGTCAAAGCGGGTTCTTCAATGATATTCTTTCCCTTCGACACCTTAGTTTTCTTTCTAGGCAAAGGCTTCGTAACTTCCTCCACTTCTGGAGACTTGCGCTTATCTGGGCGATCGGGATATGAGATTGTCTTTATGGATTCCTCTTCCTCTTCATCAGCTCTGTCATCGACACCATGGTCATCTTCGCTCTACTGCGACTCATCTTGTTCTTCACTTTCTTCTAGTGGGTTACTTTGCGGCGCCTGACTAGGACCTGCGCCCACATTTGTCACTGGGGGGACTGGTATGTTGGGCCTTGTTCCTGCGTCCTTCATCCATTTAGCCGGTCACTACTGGAATACTGTGACGACGTCTTCCTGGGTCACCACGTATGGCAACTTTGACCATTTATGCTTGTTATCTGCACGGGCCTAGATGAAGACATTGTGCATGTCATCCTTGAAGTTGGCCACTCCAGCATACTGAGAGAATAGATCATTACTGAGCCACAACCTCTTAGGGATCTAATATGAAATGTTCATGGTGTAAAATATGAACATGTAGTTCATCATCTGTTGTAGGGTCTTATCCTGCGAGACCCACAGAGATGCATACCTTGCTGCGCCAAGCATATCCGAAGGCATATCAACAAAATGTGCCTCGGTAGGCTCTTTCCATCCTACCAATGCAATAAGCACTAACAACCATGAGTAATGAAAGGGTCTACCTTTCTCCTATGCATCGCAGACATCTTCGAGGAATTCCTTAGCAATGTACCCTACCCAATTGTAACTGTATCCTTTGGCACAGTTCACAGCAATACTGACAATCGGGGCAGGTACTTCATTTGGTCTGCACTTCCACATTACTTTACATGCTAGGAGCTCTGCAGCGAAGTGAATGTTTTGGTGCCGAATTGTCTAGGTTTGATACCCTCGCTTTCCTTTCGTCAGGCTGAAGCGGACCTTCATGTGCTGCGCCAGCTCCGTATCCTCATGTCTCCTAATGAATTCAATCCCGGGATTAGGCCCTTCCTTCAGCAAGCCTGTAATATTATGAATCAGCTGTCCATCAATGGCTATTTTCTAGATTCCTATCCATATGTGCCCATCATGCACCAAAGCCAATAGCTTCTTGACCACCACGATAACCTGCATGCTACGACCGAAGTGGGGGACATTTAGCATCTTTAACAAGCCAGCTTGCTCCAAGCCAGCAGCCCACTGTTTCACTTCCAGTAGCATTGTACTGGTCTCCGGATAATGGACAGAGTGCAAGTATTTCCCAGGTGTGAACTATGAAAATTCCCCACGATCATTTGTATCATGGTCTGCGTACTTGAGCCGGTTTATTTTCCCTGTCATTGTTCCAAACAACTGCACACCCTATGGAAACAAAGGGGTGCGTGATGTGAACTTGGCTATCCGCCGAGGTGGTTGGACTCCTGGTCGAATAGGTGGAATATATGGTGGATGCTGTGGTACAACATTCTCATCCTCACCAAAGTCTTCGAATTCTTCAGAAGGATTCATCATGGGATCCTCCAATGTCTTTCCTGATGGCTTGTTCCTTTCTTCGTTCCGCTTAGAACAAAATTCTGCTTTATATTTCTTTCTAGTTGATCATGTCTGCATTGGCTGATTTGATGCTGGGGGATTTTCTTCATGAGGTGTAGATGCAGGTGTATTGCTCATAAGGTTTTGCATACCCCTCTCTCTGAATTCGCTCAACAATTCCTGGACTTTGCGATCAGCTGACATGGACTCAACTCAAGAAAAATGCGTAATCTGAAATTCGTAGGTCTGGGTGTCTTCCTATAGAATCCAATATCCAAATATTCCATAACTATGCATTAAAGACACCAAATTTGACAGAGCAGTTGTAGATCTTGTCCAAACGGTGCTAGATTTCCCAAAATCTCATCATTACAGGAAGTTAATACAGTTAACGTACCGGCGCCATCAAATCTTATTTTTTCCAACGGTCACATTTTAAGCTTCGACACACCTTCCATATTTGGCACAACCACTAACTTTAGCTTTGCCACAATAAGGACCTTCGACACAGTATTGACCTTCGACCCATCCTAACACAAGCTTCAATAGAACTTTGAACTTCGACCCACGACATAATTTTCTTCCGCAACCTTCGACACTTCCAACAATCTGCCAAATCTTCTCTGAGAACAACTTGATTATAGTCTAGTACCCAATTTCAACTATTCTTGGTACTTAGACTCTTCTTCTTGCTATTACTTTGGGTCAGGGGGGTACAGGCCCATCCCTGTACTTCTTTAATCTACTTCCATTCACCATGGAGGGAAAACTTTCTCCATTCAATTTAGCTAACCGAAATGCGCCACCATTGATAACTTTCTGAACTATGTATGGTCCTTTCCAATGTGTCTTAAACTTGCCTGGGAACTTCATGAATTTACTGTCGTACAAGAGCAGAAGATCACCATTCTGAAAATGCTTCTTCTTAATGTGTCTATCATGCCATGCTTTTTCTCTAGCTTTCTGTACTTGCTGCTGGAAACCTGCAATGAATCTGTATTCTTCTAGTTCCAGTATCCTCGCCAACCTTTCATTCAACATAGATGGATCATCCATCTCTGTGAAGGAAGATATTCTGAGGCTAGGAATAATGTATTCCATGGGAATAACTGCTTCTTGTCCATATACCAGCCTAAAAGGTGTGTGGCCTGTCAACTTCTTACAAGTGGTTCTATAAGCCCATAATACTGCTAGAATTCTAAGATCTCAATCATTTCTGTTGACATTGCAAAACTTGATCAGAGCATTCTCAAGAATCTTGTTAAAGGCGTCGATAGTTCCATTTGCTTGAGGATGGTAGGAAGTACTCTTCTGATGATATACTTGAAATTCTTCTTTCAATGCTTCAATAGTCTTATTCAGAAAATGTGATCCTTGATCACTCATAAGAATTCTAGGACATCCAAACCTTGACAAAATATTATCAAATATGAACTTCACAGCTGTAGTAGTGCTACAGTCCTTGACTGGTTGATATTTGTCCCAACGAGTAAGGTAATCAGTTGTTGTAATAATGTACCTTGCTCCAGATTTCTTTGCAGGGGGATTGATTGGTCCAACAAAATCAATAGCCCATTTGTCAAATGCTTGTAAATTTACCTATGGAACCAGAGGCATCTCATCCCTCCTGTATGGTTTGCCTATCCTCTGATAGATATCACAGCTATGGAAATACTCTCTTGCATCCTTATGAATCATAGGCCACCACAATCCAGCTATTAGAATCTTCTGTGCCATAGCTTTTCCTGCATAATGATCTCCTATTGCTCCAAAATGTGCCTCAGCCAAAATCAATGGCTCTTCATTCTCCAAGACACATCTGCGCAGTATTTCATCTGGTCCCATCTTATATAGCTATCCTACTATCAAGGTAATGTTAGCTGTTCTAACCACCAACTGCTTCTTCTGCTGTGTTGTCATCTCAGAGGGTGCAAAACCTGTAGGATTCAGCCTATAAGGGCGCTGCTTCACAGGCTTCGCATCAAGTTTCAAAGGTATTTTTATCACTCCTATATCACCAAGGATACCTTTAATTTCTGAGAACTTCATCGGAAATAAGTCCTGATACTCATGGAGGAGTTCAGTCACTTTGCTTACCATTTATTCGTCCCAATAATCTCCAATGGTAGCGTACTTAGGAATTTATTCTGATCCAATTTTTACTTTCCTTGTCTTTAGGGGCTGAGTTACTTTAGGTTATTCGAATGCTGGTCCATGTACTTTGTAATGTCCTTCTGACTCAGGAATATTAATGTTGCGAGGGTCATCATCTTCATCAATGGTGAGGTTATAACATTCTACTGCATTATATTCTTGTTCCTTCCAATCAAGTTGGTGCTCGGATATTTCTTTATCATCAAACACCTTAGTATGGATCACCCTAATAGCTATGTCCAAAGTAGGGAAATCCTCATTAATAGAAAATGTGATCACAAAACTATCGATAAGGCTAACCCAACTTACTGTACCATGGAAAAGCTCCACCTCTGCATACCAATTCTTTGCTACAGGTTCCAAAGTGTGTACAAACCTGTGTACCCATTTTTCACAAGGTACATGCTTCCATGCTTCATAACACTGCTCCAAATGTTCCTGAGGGCTAGTCTTACCATTAAATCTGCTTCGCACCTCCTGAGGTTGATCCATGAATCTCAAGCGAAGAAAATTTTGGAAATCTCTCCAACTATGAATATACTTTTTATGACCATTCCACCATCTGGCAACTGCGGCTCTGAATTCTGAATCTAGAGTCTCCATTTTCTATGAATCTGGTACTTTCTCTAAGAATTGTACAATAAAATTTTCTGGGTCTGTTAAGCCATCAAAAGTAGGTAAGATCTTTGGCTATGAGCCAACCCATCTGATAGAATTAGTAATTCTTGCACATTGATTTCCATATAGCTCATAAATTCTATTCTGCCAATTCTCTAGGCCTTCGTTTGAATTAGTCATGAAAGAACTGTCACACTGCCAATCCATTATACCTTCAGTAGTAGGGTTAACATAGTCTTTTTCTTTAGCTATGATGTTGTAAATATGATCCAAAACATCCTAATCTTCATCTATGACTGGCTCTGTATACCTTTCTCCTTGAGAAGGGTCCAACGGTACTATGACTCTCAAGCCTTTTCCTTCAAAAGTCATATGTCTGTTCTTAAGGTTGATTATTGCATCATTGTTTAGTGCCCTTTCAATTCCTAGCAATGTTGGATAGGGGTTGCTATCATCAATTATTTCAATGACTTCAAAATCTACTAAGGTACTGACTCCATCAATGTCCACTAGTACACTAGGGAATCTTCCCAAGGGCACAATCTTCTGCTGATTAGCTAATATCAGCTGTATAGGGGACCATTCAAGCATAGGTCTTCCCATTTTTTCCCATGTCTTCTTAGTTAGGACATTCACTTCTGATCCTAGGTCTAAAATGATATCAGTCATGTCATAATCTCCTATCTGAGCATGCAATCTCATTTCTCTTCCAGTCCTTCTAACTCTATTAACAGTTTTTCCTCTATCAGAGCTTCGCTGAGGTTTGCAAGACTAAATAAATTTCTGTAACTCATTCAAAGCATTCTGATTTCTTAATAGCTTCATACAACTCTGTAAAAATGATGTTAGTGTACTTACTTGATCCGACGAAGCTTCTTGAAATTGAAACTGCTGTCGATTTTATTGCGTAGTTGCTACTGATGTTCTCGAATCAGCAAAGTCTTTTTTTGCTTCCATAAATGTTCCTTTTTCTCTTCCAACATCGAAGGATGGAATTTTTTCTGGGGTCTTACGGACCCACGCCTCATCATGCTGTTTATCCTTATTCTGCACTTGCGTCATAGCTCCACTACTTGTAACAACGTTAATGGCTGGGACAGGTCTTTTCTCTATAGCAATCATCTAAACATTCTGAGTAGGAGCATCATTTATTTCTTGTATCTTGGCTATCAACTGTGGGCATTGCTCAATCACATGATCGACTGCTCTGCAATATCAACATGTCGTAGTTGGGTTCTGACAGTCTCTAGCTACATGTCTTACCTGATTACATTTATAGCAAACCACCTGGCCTCAACCTCCTCCAGGCATACCACCACGACCATGACCTCTGAAGTTACCTCAACCTGATGTACTACCACGGTAACCATATCCATCATTTCCTTGTGCATCGGGTTGTACCCTATAAGCATCATAGGTTTGCTCTCTCATGAGGTCAAAGCTGCGACATTCATCTTTGTTGTGTCCAACTAACTTATAGAACTTGCAATAGGGATTCTTAGGTACTTGAACATATCTCTGTAGCAGATAGAAATCATCAGGTCGATGCTGGCCAGTTGTTCTACAAATATCACAATATAGGACATTAGGGTTAAATAGGTTCGGTGCACCAGTATTCAAATAATTTCTTAATGTAGGACATTGTTCTTTGTCATGAACTTCTGTCTTACATCGTGTACACCAAACCTATTCATGGGTAGCTTTCCCTTTCTTCATGTCGTGAAGCTCCAAAGCCATTTCTGCTAACTGTGCTTGTATTTGGGCTATTCCAAAATTATCTCCAATAGGAGTTGTTTCAAGTTTCATAGCAATTTCCAACGCCTCTTGTTGATCAGCAACCTTCTGTTGCATAAGCGGAGTCCTGATATGCGGCAATAGTGTTTTGATGAACCATTCTTTATGTTTTTCTGGTCCAATAGTGAAACTAACTTGGTCCAACAGAACCTTGAACCTCTGATCAAAGTCCCAAACTGATTCACCTCGCTTCTACTAAATTTATTTCAGTTCATTTATAGACTGTGACTCTGATTTAGGATTCTTGAATTCTTTGATCATTGCTTTTTTAACATCAGCCAAGATATAGTTTTGAGTACTGGAAAACTTCATAAATCAGGTCAAAGCTTGGTCTCTGAAAGAGGTGACCAGCTACGCTATTCTTGTATTTTGATCCATAATATTCTTAGCATTCCAAACAGCTTCGCATAAGAACCAAAACTGCTCTGGATCCTCTAATCCAGTTCCTCTAAAGACTGGGAGCTTGATATCATCATTCACATGGGCCATAGTGAATCGAGGGGGGGGGGGGGGGGGAGGAGGAGGACTGGCAACAAGGGGAGGGGGGAGGTACTTACTGAGGTAGACTGACCTGCAACAGGACTACTCAGGCTAGGGTTACTTTCGGACTGCGACAGCTTCTCAAGGATAACAGATCTGTGCTGTGGAGTTATAGGAGGGTTTCTAATAAAATGGGTTTCTTCAGATTCAGAGTCTTCTGGGCTTAATGAGGTATAATCAGTATTCTGGCCTAGGGTATAGTATCCAAAAATTCTCTTGTATATTTTACCGTTGTGAAGAAAACCACTTTGCTCGTCGAAGTCACTTTCGCTTTCAAACATTAGTAGCAATAAATATAGCAATCTGATTCGATAAGCAATATGCATTTTTCAGCCAAGAGCATTTTAATTTTTAGACTTAATGAATTCAGGTACTTACCCCTTGGTCCTTTGAAGAACTATATTTCTTCTTTGCTGAAATAAGTATGTGTGTCGACGGTGAACTCCGTCACAAATGCTTCAAGGGTTCGCGTTGTCCAGAAGACAACAGCTCTTGATACCGCATTGTTCACACTTTTGAATAGCTTAATTCTTTCAGGGGTCTAGGAAGGAGACTGATCTTCTTTGAAGTTTGTCTTTCTTTCTGTCAACCTAGATAACCACTGGTGCAATTCTATGTGGATACTACCAAAGAAAATTTCATAAATATCAGAAAAAACATACCTTTGCAAGAAGTCGTCTGAGCTACGATGAGGATCCTTATTCTCTTGTTCAACAAATTTCATATAAGTATCTTCAATCTAGTCACTGATTTCTTTTACTGAGGGCCTCCAAAACATATCCCTCTAGGTACAACGTAGATCCCTCTTGAGCAGATACTAGTTCAACCAGAAACGAAACCAATTTGTTGGTGCTTAGGGCAGACCAGGGTTCTTATACTTTTATTTACCAACCAACAAAGGGACCCACAGTGTTGGCCCTTTTGGAAACAACCTGCGAACAAGTTGCAGTCTCACCCGAAACAGCTATGGGGTGCCATAGAATCAGGTTTCTGCAGGCAAAAGAGGGATATTACTGTACCTTTAGCCTTAACAAAGTATACTTATACAATACAGAGCTTTGACATTCAGTTAAATATCTTCGTAGTTTAGATAAACAAACAGTTACTTGCTTAACCCTTAACTGGGAATTCACAGCAAAGTTAATAATTAACAATATATCTTACTTATCATTCACCTACTTATCAAATGCATAAAACATAACAGGAACAAAATAAAAAAGAACCACCACAACACAAGATATACGTGGTTCACCCCCAGTGTAGGGGCTACGTCCACAAAACTGCGTTTATATTCAACTCTTTACAAACAACACAGTTCTGATCTGCGCACTCTGCTGTAGATCTCTACGCACTCAGTTGCAGATATTCTCAACAACCCAAAAATGTGCACTAAGCTGCAGATCCTTTCTTCCAAAACCCTCTGCGCACTCAGCTGGGACTTAACCTTAACAAAAACCTCTACGCACTCAGCTGCAGAGGTCGTTCACGCACTCAACTGGGACTTAACCTTAAACCCAAAAATAGGCCTTAGCTTCTTTGCATCAAATTATCATCATTCAAAAACCTTTGAAAAATATCTTTTCTCCTTTACATAAGTGCTTATTTATACAAGTGCACTATTACAATACCCTGTGTTTAAACCATGGGTTATTTACAAATAGAGTGGCTTCGACCCAACCCCGAAACCCCTAAGACTATTTTGGACCACAACTCCGCTTACAATATTTGCACCAAAACCACGGAGTTGCCAAAATTAAGGACCTTCAAGGTCTGTGCCCCACTAGTTGGGCACCTCACAAAACCTTGATCCGTTTTTTCTACTTCTCTTCTCCAAGGAACTCATCCTCCAAGCTCTGCAACACCCGAATGCTTCTAGGGAAAAGAGAGTTCCAAATCCTCCAGCATAACAATGCAAAATTAAAGTTTCTTCTCATGGACCTCCCTACCTCTATTTATATGATTTATGAAGAGTTAGGGTCGAAGACAAAGTAGTTACAACTGAAGGATTCAGTTGCATAACTACCCAAATTACCCGAACTTCAAAATACGTATTTTTTGAAATTTTTAGGAGGCGTACATGGGTTGTAGAGACAACAGTCACATGCATGAGGAGGTATACATAGGTTGCAATGTAGAAAGTTGTGTATTTAATGAGTATGCGAGTATTATATATAGCAAGTCTGTACGCGGGTTTCCTTAAGGAAACTCACGTACAGATCAAAACACTTATTTTAAGGATATTTCTGGGCATTTTCATACTTTGATATCTTCTAGAATGTTTTAGCTAACATAGAGACACTTTCAACGGTGTAGAGATGAGGTCAAATAGAGTTATAGAACTCAACATATGGGTCCTCCACGTTAGGTTATTTTTTAGTGACTTTCATGAAGTGTTGTCATGGAAGTGTCGACATGCGATGAAATCATGGTAAAGTGGTCATAGGCAGAGATGTGTTTATTTTGAGCTATAACAGATGGTTCTAGGGAAAACCACATCTCTCCAGGGGATCGCAGCCTCCTTCCAGTCGTAGCTGGAGAAGAGGGTGTCTTACCATCCTTGTCTGTTATAGCAGGCATAAAACCATAGGGGTGTTATCGCATCCTATTCTATAGATGCAATAAAAATATAGGGTATATCTACATCCTTTCTATTGCAGCAGATAAAAAGTTTTGTAAATTCATCTTATTAATGAGCTCATGTTGGTGGTTTTATCTTTTGAGGTTTCCATAAAATAATATGTGTTGATTGTTTCTTTTGTGTATTTTAAAGTAAAAACTGATAATATTGATTTACCCTCCCTATTAGTATTGTGGGATAAACCAACACCTTGTTGTGGCCTCTTTAGTAAGGGCTTCCAGTAGTTGGTTCAGTTCTCCATCCGTAAGTTTTGGCATGTCGACTGTAGTAGTCGATCCTAGCTATTGAAGGTGGATAACTGTCCATACCTATTGTATTTGTTGTTGTTCTCTTTTATTTTTCTCTTTTCTTTTACTTTTATTTTTAGAGTGATCTGCCACCACTTCTTTTGTTGGTACTGATTCTGGTTGGTGCTACTCTATTTATTTCTCTACATGTTACTCTGCATTCATCTAAACCTATGTTATAGTAGGGTTTACTACCTGTATTTCATGGGTGGGGCTTGTAGTTGTTCACGCGTCCCATGGTGGTGAAGATGGTGGCTCTGAATTTGGAGGAGACTCTGAGGTTGATGGTGGTGAAGGCGATGGTGAATAGCCTGGGGTTAATGGAGTGGTCGGAAGGGCACTTGTCAGCATTTCAAATTATAGTTGCAATTCAATAAGGTTATCAGTTTCCATAGAGTCGAAGAGGTTGTCTAATTCTTGATTTGTTGCTAATGCGACAACTTGGTTATTTTATCCAAATATCCTTCTTCTACTTTATTAACTAGGAGGGTATTATTTACAATGGATGGTGTGAAGGATGAAGTTCGTGATGTGATAGCTTGGGATGACTTTTCAGGGTTTATAAGAAATGAAGATTTAAGGGTTCCCAAAACTTTTGGTTATGGGGAAGATTGTTGTGGTTGAGCAGGTTGTTGGGTGAGGAGTCATCGTGCTGAGCTTGACTCGGTAAGTGTATATGTGGTATTTATTTGGTGAGATTTTAGGAAAATGTCGGGGAGGTTGTTGATAAATTTCTATAAGTCAGCATATTTATCAAATTTTTTCTTTGAATGTCTTCGACACTACGCTTTGGTACAGGTTAGATGAGATGATGTCGGTTGGTGCTAGTATATCTTCATGTATTGTTTGAGCTGGATATTGGGGTGGAAGAGTGGAAACTAATTCAATAGGATCGACTTCAGGGGGTAGAAACTCTTACACTTTTTAGACTTTTTTTGGTTTGGTTCTTCTTCCACGAAGCGTTTGAACTGCTCTTTGATAGATACTTTGTTCATGGCAGCATCCTCTAAGATGTCAGCAACTCTACCAAGTAACTCTTCTTCATCCTCTGATTCTTCTTGAAGGATGAGTTTGTGCTTCCCTCTCCCTTTCGTTGGACTATCTTTCTTCTTCCATGATTTGGCTATTTTGGAAGCTAATTGTCGAAGGTTCTACTTCTATAGTTGGTACTCTCGTTTGTTGGATTATGTTTCTTCATCTTTTTGTTCTCCTCCCTCCTCCTGCTGCTATTGGATTGGTACAATGACCTGCTGGGTTTATGGTACAATTACAATCTAAAGATTATTTTTCTCTTCTTTTGGGGTTTCCTCCAAAGTGAAAGTACTGATATGAAGGTGCACTTCATAATATTCTTCTTGCTCTTGATCGATCAGGGGTTATATAATTGATTGGTTGGTATTATTCACCATTCCTGATATGGACATCTTGGTGTTTGATTATTGGACCAATTCTTTAAAAATATCATCGAATGTTTGGTAGTAGTCCAGGTGTTTAGCCTTCACCGTGGCTCCCTGCATATACCATACTGTAGTATGGTCTAGCTCCAGTTGAATGTGTGATGTCTTGGGCAGACATCTTCAGATGTTTTGAGGAACCCTCCATCTGGTTGTTTGGATTTTCAAAATTTCAAACCAAATGTCTAATAATAATTTGGCTTCTTCAAGTTCTAGTGGATTTCGACGATCAAAAATGGCTTAAAACGCCAGATATGAAATCTGCACGGTTGCAAGAACTGTGGATGTTCGATTGGACACAAGTGGTACATGGAGATCCATATGATTAGTGATGAAAACCTGATTATTGCGCTTCTTTCCTAGAATCTTTTGAAAATGGATCTGACCATGTCGGCTACATATTGAGCCCAACAGTAGATTTTCCCTTTTTCAGCTATTTTATCTATGGCTTTCAACATGTCAGGCCGCAAATCGCACCCTCAACCTGCAACAATTAGACCTGTAAACACAATTTTCGCAACCATTTTGGGTGTGGTGGATTTAATTTTTCCAATTATCAGGCCTTTGGAATTATTTCTTATCAGTGTTCCTATTAATCTCTCAACTAACCCATCCTTTATACCAACACGAATAGGTTCACCTTTGTTAGAGAGCCCTGTAAACTTGTAAATGGTTTCTCCGGATATCTCAACAGGTTTGTTGAAGTAAAACTTCCCATTGTAATATCGACTAATGATGAATTTGGAAATGGTTTCCTTTGTCCCTCCAAAACTTGACATGAGAGGTGCGTTAGTATAATTCATAATGGTAATAGCATTTACTTTGAGCCCTTCCTCTACCATTTTCATGTTTCCATAGGCCCATTTTTTAATCTCTGCCCAAAGTCATGCCCATGAGTTTTCTATTACTTTTTTCCTTTTTAATGTTTTCCAATCTCTTTACCAATGGAGTTACAACAGATTCCAACTTCTTTGCTTTGGTGGTCACAGCTATGGTCTTCTCTGGTGTCATTTTTTGAGCTATAGGGTCATATTTTTGAACAGGGAGTTTTCTATCAGGGTTCTGGTAATTTTTTCACTCAAGTTCTTCATATAATGTTATGAAATATTCATCTAACATAGTATTTATAGGTGGAACGGGTGGTGATCTTGTCGATGGAGGTATTAATGGTAGATTTGATGGTAGAGGACGCTCTATTGAAGGCTCCTTTAATACACTCTGGTTTTGGTGCTCCCTTTGATTGTAGTCATGATAGCTTCATTGGACCATTTTATCCTCTTGTCGATGTTGATTGTATGGTCGGTAGTCGGTATGTCGATGGTGAAAATGTCAGTTTTTTATTTTATCGAGTTGTATTCTACTACGTATTTCAATATTTCTTGTCATTTTGATCTTTTGTAGATTGAGTTTTTTAGTTTGTTTTTAGTTTTTATGATTTTTATAGATTTTGGTAACAGTTATAAAACCATTTTTTGTCTTTTTTTTAGATTTTTTAGTTTTGATACCATTTTAGTCGGGCACCGTTTACCAGTTTCTGAAATACCGTGCCTTGTAACGTTCTCAGTCATACTGATCTGTTTGCATTGATTTCTTCAGCAATATAGGGTCCCATCCACACTGTGTGTATTTTATTTGGTTTTCCTTTCACCCGGTTGTTATACAGCAGCGCAAGATCTCCAACAAACAAGTTCTTGCTTTTAATGTTTCGTTCGTGCCATGATTTTTGTTTTTGTTTTTGAATTTCTTGATGTTGTATAGCCATAAGTCTATCTTCTTCTAGATTAATTAGGTGCATTATTCATTCCTTCTTTGCTTCCTTGACATTAATGTGTAATCTGTCAGCTATTACTGGTTTCTTTTGTCGAAAGTGTAGGGGGAAGACTGCTTCTTGGCCATATACTAGTCAAAATGGTGCTTCATCTATAGAGCACTTGTATGATGTTCTAGATGCCCGTAATATAGCATGATTTTTTTCATCCCAACCGCCTTTGTCATTGTTACAAATTTTTGTTAGGCTTCTTGTTAGGGTTTTTTTAAATGCTTCTATTTCCAGATTAGACTAAGGATGATAGGTTGTGCTTAATTTGTGGTCGATTTTGAACTGCTCTATTAATGTTGCAATAGTTCTATTAATAAAATGTGATCCTTCGCCACTTATTAGAGTTAGTGGATAACCAAATCTAGTAATAATTTTTTCATACATGAATTTGGCGGCTACTTCGCTAGAACAGGTTTTGATGGGTTCTGCCTCTGCCCATTTAGTAACATACTCTACTTTTGTTATGATGTAGCGTGCACCTGTCCTTCTTGCTGGAACTAGAAATGGTCCTATAAATTTGATAGCCGGAATTTCAAATGTTAAACATGGATTTACCAATATTAGGGGCATCTCAATACTAGTTAAAGGTCGACCTAAATGTTGACAGCAATCACATTTACTAACAAAATTTTGACAATCTTTGTATAGTGTCAGCCACCATAGTCTCGACTGTTGGATCTTTTTGGCAGTCGTATCTGACTGAAAATTTCCTCCCATTGGTTTATAGTGCACTTCATGCATTATTTTTTCTCTTTCATGCTCTAAACACACAGATGGAGCACTTCATCTAAGCCCTTTTTGTATAGGAATCCCTTAATTAGACTGTATGGTGCGACCTTCATTTCTAGAATTTGTTTCCTTTTAGTGATCATACCTTCAGGTGCATGACCATTCTCTAAAAATTGAGCTATTTATTCTAGTTATGATGGTACAACTTCTATTCAAAATAGATGTGGTTCTGGGAGATCGTCTTCAACTCCTATCGGTTCCTCCCCCATGTCGATTCTCGACAAGCGGTCGGGTCCAACATTTAGCCTTCCTGATTAAACTACTACTTTGAACTCAAATTCTTGGAATATCAATAGACAACGACATATTCTTCCATGATGTAAGGGTTTCTTCACCAAGTATTTTAGCGCTTGGTGATCTGTGTAGAATATGAACGGATTAGCTAATAGGTAATGTCAATATTTTTGTAGTGCAAATACCATTCCTAATGCCTCTCTTTCTGTCGTTGAATAGTTACATTATTCCTTGTTTAGTTTTTTACTATTATACACAATTGGATATTCCATCCCATCATCGACAGGTTGTGTTAATATTTCACCTATTGCTATGCCTCATGCATCAATGTGTACATGGAATTTGACTGACCAATTTGGAAACCTGAGAATGGGTGCTTCGACTAATTTTTTCTTCAACATGTCTAACGAAGCATCACATTCCTCAGTCCAGTCATATTCTTGGTCTTCTTTCAGTAGCTCTTCTAATGGGTATGTCATATCTGAGTAATGACGAATTAATTTTCTATAATAGCCCATGTGGCCTAATAACACTCTTACTTGCTTTAGATTTACTGGAGGTTTTACATCAAGAATGATTTTTAGTTTTGCAAAGTCAACTTTGATGCCTTCCTTGCATACAATATGTCCAAGTAGAATTCCTATGGGTGTCAAGAAGATGCATTTCTTTATATTGAGTGAAATCTGGATTTGTCAACATCTTTCCAACATTAGTCTTGGCCACTTGCAATGATCTTTCAAGATGGAGTAGATCGTCTAGTCATCAAAGTATACAGCCATTGTTTTGTATATGTATTCTTTAAATGCTTTGACCAATATCATGGAAAATATAGCCAATGCATTCTTTAACCCAAATGGAATAACTCTGTAAGCAAATAATCCGAATTCACAGACAAATGTTGTCTTCTTCTGATCTTCTTTAGCAATTAGGACTTGATTGTACCCTGAAAATCCATTTGTAAATGAATAGCACTCGTGTCTCATGAATTTCAAGTACATCCTGGAATTCTTTCAATAGATTAACTATTTAGGTTTTTTTCTCATCATGCAAATAGTCACCTATTCATGCCATTTTTGGCCAGTCATCATTGGAGATGTTGAATTGTTTGGTTTTGAACTTCGCGTCCATCCATTCTAGCAGCTTACTTTCATTGATTCATCGATTTCCTTATTTAAATTGTGAAAATGATGAAGGGAAGTGTTTTTCTGTCATCCTATTGGTTTCTTCTTTGTCAGTTCATTCGACCTTAAGTATTTTTCTAATTGGTTTTACCGTCTCTAGATTATCAGTTTTCCACTGAAATCTTTTTCCATATGTATGTTCATTTTCTAGTCGAAGCCTTGTCGATGAAGGTATTTTACTAGACCCAATGTTATTGCCTGATGATTTTGGTTGGTTGTATTTTTGTGTCGACTTAGGTTGGATAGTCGGTTGTATGAATTTTTTATTTGATTTGTTGCTTCGACTAGTTTATCATCTTCCGGTATGAATCTAAAGTCCTTAATAAAATTTTCTTTAATTTCATTCCATACAAATGTTTCACCTCAAGCTTCTTCCACAATATACCATTCTTTTGGTAAATCATCAAGTATGGATGGGAATAGGTGTGGCCATGTTTGCTCATCTTTGTACCCAAGTCTTCTCCATTCCCTTTTGCATATACTTATGTGATTTTAAGGGTCTTTTCCTTGTGTGAAGACTGGTGTTTGTGGCTATTTATTTAGCTTCCTCTCTCCAAATCATTCAATGAATTATGTCAAAGTTGTTGTCCATGTTTGTAGCCTCAATTAATGGGTATCCCATCAACGAGCAAATTGACCTATAAACGTTTCAACCAGGCTTTGTAGTCGGCCATGCTCACCTAAGATTTTGAAAACTTCTTCAATATGGAGGACTGGTCATTCCCTTTCTTTATACCTGATAGTTTGTTTATTTTCTGTTTTAATCGGTGCTAAAGAATGTTATTCCCTAATTTTCCTTTCAAATATATTTGGAATGATGGACATGGAAAAGCATTATCGAGTCAGTTTTTTGGATATATCCTGAATAGTCCAGCATCCTCAAGCTTGAGTTTCATAGTTTTCTATTTCCCAATCATATAATTTTGTGTCTAAATTATATCCGACAGAGTCTTCATTCCCCAATTTAAGTTCCCCATAAGAATTTGGTTGAATATAGTCTTCATTATTCTGGATCTTGTAAAGTTGTCGAATGTCGACTTCTTAGTCTATTGGTTTGGTCCAAGGTTCACCTTTAGAAGGATGAATAAAGACAGTTAATTTTTTTTCGTTTCCCTTAAGTTTTATCCATTCTTTGTATAACAAGATCGATGCCTTCATCTTTTGACCCCATGGTCGGCCTACCAAAGTTGGGAATGACTTGGATCGTTCCTTAGGGTCTATGACTTCAAAATCAACTTTTGTAGTGATATCCTTTTTGGCCATGTCAACATTTCTCCATACCCTAATAGGTTCGATAAGTCCTTTATCTGCTAACTTTAAGTATATTCCTAATTCGTTAAGTTAAGGTCTTCCCAATTGTTCCCATGTATCTCACGTCATAATATTTACTTGGGATCCAAAATCAAGAACAACTTGTCCAACGTGATATCCTTTTATATCCAGGTCGACAAGTTGGTCAGCATCACTCTTATATTTCTAATTTAAGGTGCATATATTCTTAGTTTGTTTATCGATACTTATTTTGTTTTTTATATTGTATAACAAATCAATAAATTGTGCGACTTATTTATCATTGTATATTAAGTTAAGTATTTCTTGCAATACATTTTGTCGATTAAAATCAGTTACTTCTTGTGTAGAAAATTCTTGGAACATATTTGATGCATCGTTGTATAATTGTTTTTGCTTTATGGGATTAGGATAATCATCTTTGATTTTTATTTTACTTATCCATGGATTATCATTGCCAGTTTTTGTTCCTTGTCTAATGACTACATGTAAATTCTTTGTACAAACTATATAACATTTATGAACACATGAAAAGACATAAACATTTTTCTTCTTATTTATTTTGTCAAGTATGGTGGGGCAATCCTCTAGCAAGTGATCGCCCATGCCACAACTAGTACAAAATTTCAGCTTTGTCTGATCTTTATATGGACATTCTGCATATCGGTGGACTTCCTTATAACAAGTGAAACAATGAATTGGTCAATGTGGTCTATTTTCCATATTTCCATTGAATCATCCTCGACCAAAAAATCCTCCACAACAATTGTCATACTGACGCTCATATCTCCGGCCTTCATATTTATGGTTTATTTTCTCATTTTGTTCTTTATTATTATTTCTTTGTACAACAACTTTAGTTTGATAAACATCATGATAGTTTTGTCAGTTTTTCAAGTTCAAATGACAATCAGTTGTCGCGTGAATCTTAACTTTGTAGATTGCACACTAGGAGGATTTTCCATTCTTCATGTTGAATGGGTAGTATTTTGTCGCATGGAGCCCACTTTCCTAGAAGATGTCACAGAAGCACTTTTTTTTATCAAAGAAGACATCTTGTTGGCTAATCTCTTGTCGACAATTATCTTTGGTATGACCGGTCGTTGAGAAATTTGTGCACCAAATATCTTGTCCCTTAAGGTTCAGTTCTCTTAATGATTTTTTCATTATTTCCAACTGCTCTTCAAGATGATTATCCATAGGGTGTGTAAGATAATATTCATCTGTCTCGACCAACAATGCATTCATGAGTGCTTCTTTATATATTTTGAATGTGTCTAAGATAATATGTCTCCATATTTTCTGTGAAACTCGTGCAAGAAACCATTGAATTAATAATTGTTCATTGAAACTAGGTTCTTCAATTGCTTGTTGTAATACTAGACAGTTTCTGTGGGTTTATAAACTGTCATTTTCATCTTTTTCCCAGCCAAATGCTTTGCATCTGGTGTTTTGAAGAAGGATAAGAATTATTGCTTGATATCGTCTTTGGTTGTATTGGGTGTCTTCTCGATATATGTCATATACCAAGTTAGTTCCCACTTTCACAAGGCACCAATGAACTGCGCCATCCATCTATCTTCACTTGTTACAGCGTTAGCATCCCATGTCGATTCACAGATGAACCAGTGTCATCTAGGCTCCTCATCACCCTCACAGAGGGGGATATGTGTTGCATCGTGCCCCATGTCGTCGGCATCGACGTCTCCTTTGGGCAGTGGTGGTAGGGGTGGTGGGGGTGGTGGGATATTCTCTGCAACTCTGTGTTGTTCACATTTATCTTCGATGGAATTCTCGCTCTCTTCGTAAGTTTTAGTTGTCGGTTCCTCCTCGATAAGTAGTCGGACTAATTCGACTTCTTCTATCGATGTCTGAGACAATTTCTATAGCTTGAATA
Source organism: Pseudotsuga menziesii (assembly GCA_001517045.1). Lineage (NCBI taxonomy): Eukaryota > Viridiplantae > Streptophyta > Pinopsida > Pinales > Pinaceae > Pseudotsuga > Pseudotsuga menziesii. The sequence goes on from LPNX010837215.1 coordinate 464,749, forward strand.
CTATCCCTTATGAATCCGGCTATTCTATGTTTCCTAAAGATGTGTTTGGTAGGGTGGGTGCTCCTTCATTTCCTAGGTAGAGTAGGTTGATACTTTACTTGGATGGGTACAATTGGAATGTTCACCCATTTTCCTTCCTCGGGTCGATGAATTACCAGATGATCGACATCATTTCCTTGGTCATCTATTCGAATCCATACACCAAACTCACCAGCTCGTAGATGTAGGTCCTCTTCAACAATGGCCTACACTCAGGCACTCGAGTTCGAATTTACTGGAGATGGAGGTATTACCTCCTTGGGTATCTGAATATGGAGAGCTTCACGTTGCTCTATCCACAAATCTTCCTCCATTGGTGACATGTATTCCTCATCTATGCCCTCTTCTTGTCGTTCATGACCCAACTCTGGAAAATTTCCTTCATTTTTAGTCACCCTGACATTCATTCTTCGCTGTAGCACAGTGTCCTTCTCTCTACATTCCTCCCTTCTCTTCTGCCTCTTATCTCTCTCTATTTTCTACAAATCCAAAGTGCTTTTGTGCGTCACGATCCGAATTATTTCGTTCTTGGCCCGAATTTTCATTGCTGGTGGTCCCTTCAACAATAGAATAGAATCCTTCTACTTGACCCCAAAACATGACCAGCTACCCCACCATAGCCTACCCTACACTTTAGTACCCGATGCTTTAGTAAGCCCGGATAGTTCTGTTTATTTTCTCAAGAAGTAATCCCACTACCTTTCTGGAATAAAATTCTCCCATGCTTTCTGCTTCTTTGCCCAGTTAGTATTTGATGGTGGTTTGATTAGTGATGGAAGAGGTTGAATGATGTGTCCTACTCCCCTATAGATTAGGAATTTAAAAAAAGGGTCAACATTGAGCATAGAAACTACTCAGTGAAATCATTATAGAATCTCACTTCAATACTCTCGACAGAGACTCTTTCTTCCACAGTGTGGTATGCATAGAACTCATCTACAATTTTATCAAACCACTCCGATAGATTTGTTTAACCTCCTCTTATCAGTTTTTGGATAAACTCTTGATATTTAATTTCTACTAGATTTTTCATCCAGTAATTTATGTGGAAACTAAGGCACTGATTCTAGAAACTTTTCATGTGTTTCAGTGAAGAATTTCTCCTTCACCTGGGAAATATTCATCTTATTTCTCCAAGCATAATTTTGTAGATAGTTTGTGATCTTACGCTCCCACTAGTCCTTAATATCTTTTTATGAGATCATCTACTAATGGTCATTTCATCTATACGTGTACTTTCGACAACAAAACCAATGTTGTAATCGCTCATATCACCAAGTTACCAAAATACACATAAAGAATCATATAATCATGATAGAGACAAGAGACAAGGATAATAGGTTGAATAACAACTTATATTACACAAAACACATATGGGTTCATACAAACATCAAACCAAACCGAGTTCATATCTGGATCAACATCCTATTATATATGGTTACAAAACAATTATGAATAACTACTTTTTAGTTCATTCAACAGACACGACCTATGGAGGCCGTGTTGCCGTTATTCACACACCTGGGTCATGTGGCAAAAATCTTCAAGCCACTCGGTGTGTCCTTGGGGGAAAGTCTCAAGTCAAGGCTGTCACCTTGTTCTTGACTCCTCCGTTTAGGCGCAACTCCTAACGAAGCCAAGGGGGGTAGACCCTATTAAGTTACTAGGGAAAAATTATTTATTACGGTGATGTTAAATTGAATGAGTTACTTAGGATTTTGAAATTTAACCATAAAAAACCATAGATGACAAGATACAAAATGAGCGCATGAAAGCACAATGCCGAGACACAATATATATATAGCAAGAAAATAACCAGTGCCTTAAAATGGAGTCAAAATAAAATCAATGTACTTGCATGTGCTTGGAGTAAATGTTTTGCAATTGCCTCTTGGTACGTTTTAAGTTAATGTGAAATATGAGTTGATTAAAACTAGGCGAAGGGGTGGACTCCAGATATACTCGAGAGTACTTGGAGTATGTCCAAAACTAAACCTTCACGGCTACCCACAAAGAACATGTTTTCTGAATGGATTCTCTGAGGCTATTGCTCATAATGCACCTGTAGGTGTAACAGATATCGGCACCCCGAGGTCACTTTTCAGTAGTTCCCGCTTCCTTTGGGTATTTTTCCACCATAATGGTTTGATCGAGATGTTGTATTTTCACCTGATGGTTTGTCAATTCGGGGGAGTGAATCCTAATCATTCTAGTCACTCAAGTGCTTTTGATGCATCTTGACTGATCGAATGAACCGCATCCAAGTGCAGAGCATACACACTAGAGTCTTGTCAATTTTAGTAAATTTTAAGATAGACGTTCTTGTTAAAAAGAAAACCCTCCAGGAACCTATTTCGATCCAAGTGGATCTCAATTGGGGAATCAAGGAGGGGTTAATTTTATTATAGTTGATGAAACAATTAATGAAAAATTAAACACAGATATACAATTCCGATTTTCTAATTAGTCCTACCACGCATCTGTTTCCCCTTTCAGGTCAATCGAGAAGTCATGGGATAAGTATTAAAATTACTTTGAAACCTCAGATATGGAATATGGAAATGATTATAAATCAAATTATACTACCATGTAGATTAGAACTACTCTAGATTAAAAAAAGATAAACGAAAAGAAAAAAAAGACACGAACGCAAAACCCCCTAGGGGGGATGGTGAATAGGCTTGAAAGAGCCTATTCGAAAATATCTTTTGTTTTTATTAGTAGTGATTTAAAATATCAGAAAATTTAAATTGATGCACTTTGGTCCTTGTTATCTGGGATCCAAAGGCTTACAACAAGCTTGTAACAAACTAAAATCAAAACACGGCAGTGGGGGAAGCTTTCGGGAAGCTCTGGTTCGTCCAAGAGTTGGAAAATAGATAGATTCTCCTTCTCTTTTTTGTTATACCTGATAAAAAACAGCAAGAAATTAAAATCAAATGTGCCCAAACAAACTTTAAAAGTGTTTTGGGTCACCACGCTAGTTACCGAAAAAAAGCTAAGTAAAAAATTGTTAAAAGGGGCTAATCTAGTTTTGCAAAAAGGAACCAAGGAAAGAAAGCTTTCCTTCTGATCTTGGATTTATGTTTGGGAATCCAATGAGATATGCACTTTTATTACAGAATTTAAATCTTTGAAGAAGGAAAAAAGAAACTACCTTATGAGCAAGCTTTAGATCTATGCTTTAGCTACTTGCAAAAAAGGAAATTCCTACACCTAGATCTATCTTTATGAAATTACAGATCTAAGAAACAAAACTCTTATGAACTAGATATAACAATATATATTCAATTCTTAGAACTAGATCTGATCATAAGAGGAAGAGAAAGGTAACCGGAAGATTGATTTTAATAGAAAGGAGGAAGAGAAGGGGAAAGGCCCATTGTTGGATGGATCTGCAATGGAAACTTGTTAGTGGAATATAGAGGGGCAATGCCTTCACAATGTTTTTGGATGTACAGTGGATTCAAACTAGATCCATAGCTCATCCAATCCTTGCTACCTGAAATCTAAACACACAATCCTGCATGAAATCTCATGGGATCTAGATATATATATGAAAAAGAGACAAGAATTACATGCAAATAAACTTATTAAACATGTGTAATCTAGATCTTCAAAAATATATGCTATGAGATATAGAAAAAACAAGTAACCTTACTTGCCCAACTATCCTCCTATTGATTCAACTAAATCTTTCAAGCCAGAGAGGGTTTAGATACAGAAATTGAGAGAAAAGGCGGCAACATCAATAGTCGTAAGACAATGCTTAATCCACACACATGAGAGCATTACACCATTTGGCCTCCAAAGCTTCTTTAATCCAACAATCAAAATATTACAATAGTATTTCAATAGCAATCCCTTCAACCCAACTCTAACTAGCTTGGAAGAGGAATCTTGTGCTTTTATTTATACAAAAACCAGGAGATCCAACCTAGGGGGGGCGCAAATCCCGAGACAGATCACTACAGTTGAGGAAGAGTCCATCAATGCTGATATGAACCTGAACTGAGCCTACTTGTCAACCAGGGGGTTGATTGAGCTGACACATAAACCCATAAACCAACACATCAGTCCATAGAGCTTCCAGGAGATCCCACACGTGTGGAGGAGAGAGAGAGGGTGCAATTCCCCATAAAGTTTGCTGAATATCAACTCTAGATCTGATTTGATCACCTCCTTCAGTCAAGGATTTGTTAGATCCAGTCAATCTGGTTCATATTTGACTGATTTCAATCAAATCAGCTGAGAATCCCCTGGTCTAGGATTTTGGATTTGCTCCATTATTCATCAATTTATTACTTAAAATAATCAATAATTGATTTTTTGGGGCTTTCTGACCTGAGTGATGGAAAATCACTAAAAAATAGGAAATAGTGGGTCCATGGGTTTACATGGTGCTCTTAGCTTGAAAATGAGCACCTACATGATTGAAACTGATTATTTGGCCAAATTTTATTACAAAATCAAGTTTTCCAATTAAACTATTAAAAAATAGCCTAAGTTTTGGAAAAATTAAATTTTAATAAAAAACACTGAAAAAATTTAAAAAATTAAGAAAATGAAAAAACCTAGGGGGACTTAGACATGTTCATATGACTTGACCATGATGCCTAGCATGTTTATACATTGACACATAGACTCTAATAACCTCAATAGGCCTAAATTCCAAGCCGACCACCCCAACTTTAGAGGTATGGAGTGAAAAACTCAAAAATTATTCATCATTTATTCAACAACCAATAATAAACAAGGGAAAAAACACCCTGGGTTGATCGGTTTTACAAATAAAGTCTAAGAGACCAAGTCTTTTACAAACACTATCATGCTAGAACATTGATTGCAATTCCCCCATGGGGTATGAACATGTTATATAGTACAACAAAGCTCCCTAGAAGCAATACTGAAGGTTCTCTGAAGTCCGAACAAGTTATCTGTGTCTAGTTCACCAGGCTCACTTGATAAAAAACCAATAAGTACAACTTAGGTGGTAACAGGCCGACCTAATCTCTAATTAGTTGGCTAACTAGTCTATTTGGCTAACCGACTAGCTCCTCCAACAATCACCTACAAGAAAAGAAAGATGAGACTTGTTCCCAAGAACAAGTGATGATAGTGCAGTTAAAATATTTAGTCTATTAGCACCTGATTTGTGCTAAATGGGACAAAATGTTTCTGACCCGAAAGAGAGGAAGCGGGGCCTACAAATTTTTCAAGAGGAGAAGCCTTGGAAGAACAGTAATGAGTCCTGGAGGATAAGGGAGATCTATGAAAGATAAATCTGGAGGTAATTTATAAGGACGAGAGAACCTGCACTAATCATAGCCTGTCGATTGGAAAAGAACCCCGGACTTAGAGTCATATGCAGGCCCACCTATGATTGGTCGTGCAGAAGAGGAGAAAGAAGAATCGTCAGACAAAGCGTAGAAGGAAGAAATGTTTTTGATGGTCGCGATTGGAGATCGATGCGAATCGACAAAAAAAAACCTTTTCGCAATTTCTGAATGCATACCAAAAATATCCTCTCCAAATTAGAGAAATGTTTTGGACTATCGCAACTTGTAATGGTGGATATTACACAAGCCCCAAATTGATGGTGGAGATTAATTTTGTCAATCCAATGTGCACCATGGAAATGTGGATCTAGAATTCATGAAATGTGTTAAAGAGCGGATTGATCCGACGATAGAGATTGACACAGGAAAAGATCTATGGTGAAAGTACCGTTTCACTTACCATAAGTGCTCGAAATAAAACCTCAGTTGGGAAAAGAGAAATTCGGTAAATCTCTCCACATTGAATGGCTAGATAGTGAGGAGGTCTATGATCTATGGCGGAGGTTGAAACCCATGAAGCGAACATGCGCACAAGCCGAAGAAAGTAAACATGATCATGCAAAAATCCAACGGTGGGGATCACTTGGTTCTTGATTTTGGGGCCATACATCGAAGGCTATGATCGCATCCAGTAGTAAAGGTGCATGGTCAAATAAGAAGGAAAAATAATATAAAAGTCAACATGTGAATCCAAACAAGTTATTATTCTATGACATCGAGAAGTGAGGGTTTTAGACTGTGCAAACCACACCACCTTGGACAAGCCTCAGAGCAAGATGTCAACCACCCTGGTACATTTTCCTTATAAAAATTGTTGTTTCATGGCTGAATTAGAGGATTCAGAAGCTCAAAACCTTGGGTTTCAAGGAGCTGAAGAAGCCCTAACATATAACGATGATAAGATCTTCGACACTGTCATTATAAACGATAGTGTAGATGTTGCTCAGGATAAGTTAAAAGATCTCCAGTCACATGGAATTGACCCCCATGGGATGTTCAGTTATTTCGTTTTCAAATTTTTTGTCGAGAAAACCCCTAGCTTCCTTGAATTTATAAGCTAGTGCTCTAAAAATTATTCCCAATCCAAAGGTTTTATTATGGATTGTTGGGGCGCATACTCCATGTTTGGGTAACTCCGCGGCTAATTAGAAAATTTGTAAGCGGAGCTATGGACCAAAATAGTCTTAGGGGTGTCAGGGTAAGTCAAAACCCTCTTTTTTGTAATAAACCCGTGGTTTAAATCCAGGGTTTAGGGTTTTTTGAGTGCCCATGGTTTAAGACCATGGTTTTGTAAAACTGCGCAGTATAAATAAGCGCTTGTGTAAAAAGGATAGGTTAGGATTTTTGATGTAAAGAAAGATAAGGCGAAGTAAGGTTGGTTTTTGTAAGGAAAGGATAAGTCCCAGCTGTGTGCGTGGACGACCTCTGCAGCTGTGTGCGCAGAGGGTTTTTGTAAGAAAGTAAAGAAAGATCTGCAGCTGTGTGCGTAGAAGCCTGCAGCTGTGTGCGCGGCTGATAAGGGACTGAAGGGATCTGCAGCTGAGTGCGCAGATCAACTGTGGTTTTGAGGAAAGAGGAATAAAATGCAGTTTTGTGGACGTAGCCCCTACACTGGGGGTGAACCACGTTATATTTGGTGTCGTGGCTTTATTATGTTGTTTTTGTTTCTGTTATTTTCATGCATTAAACTGAATACATCTGATAACATAAGATCACTGCTAGTAATAAGCTTCGCTGTGAATTCCCCGTAGTGGGTTATGCAAGTTTAGTTTGTTTATTGTGCTGCGAGGGTATATGTGAATGAATGATAAATTTACCAGTGTTGATTAATAATTGTGGTTAAAGGCTAAGGTACAGTAATACCCCTCTCTGCATGCAGAAACCTGATTCTGCGGCACCCCATTGCTGTTTCGGGTGAGACTGCAACCTGCGTGCAGGTTGTTGCCGAAAGGGCCAACACGGTGGGTCTTTTGTTGGTGCGACGCATAAGGATTAACTCGAGTCTGCCCTATTGCCCAACAAATTGGTTCCGTTGCCGGTTGAACTCAGTACCTGCTCAAGAGGGGTTTAACTTGTACCACAAGGGCTATGTTCTGGAGGCCCTCTGTGAAGGACATCAGTGATTGGTTTGCTGAGATCTGTTTGCAATTTGTGCAGCAAGAGAATACGAATCTATGTCGAAGCGCAAGTGACTTTTTACAATGGTATGTTTTTTGTGATACTTATAAAATTTTCTTTGGTCATTTCCATATAGAGTTGCACCAGTGGTTGTCTAGGTTAACAGAGAGGAGGACGAACTTTCAAGCTCAACGGATTCCTGTGTGGACCCCCGCAAGGGTCAACCTTGTGCAACACGTGAACAACGAGGTATCCTGCGCTGTCGATTTCTGGACGACGCGCACAGTGGAGGCCTTTGTGACCGAGTTTGCCATTGATACAAGCACGTCTTTCAGCAAAGCTGAATGGCAGTTCTTTAAAGGGCCCCGTGGTAAGTTTTTAAATTCCTTAAGCTTGAAGATTAAAATACTATTGGTTGAAAAGGGTATCTTATTAT
>LPNX010837215.1:473311-494767 GCA_001517045.1 Pseudotsuga menziesii
TCGGTTTGAGGGTCATGATAGGGACCAGTGCCCCATGGTCAAAACCTATCTTAGCACGGGCACGCCCACCCAATTCAATACCGGAGTCATATATTGTGAGATTTTCCGCACCCCTGGCCAGCATCTCCCTGAGCATTTCCCTCTTCTCTAGAGCTATGTCCCAGTTCCCAAAAACCCATACTGCCAGTTTTGTAAATCCATTGGCCATAATGAAGAAGAATGTCGTAGCTATGAACTTATGCGAGAGTGCACCTCTGATTCCTACCAAGTCTACAATGAAGCCCAGAATAATGATGGCTATGGATATCATGGTGGCACCTCCGGCAGAGGTGCTTTTGGTGGTCGCGGCCGTGGTGGGATGACCGGCAGAGGTAGAGGCTAGGTTGTGTGTTACAATTGTAACCAAGCTGGTCACTTGGCCCATGACTGTCGGAACCCCACTACGACATGTCGGTATTGCCGCGCAGTAGATCATGTCATTGAACAGTGCCCCCAGCTCCTTGCGAAGATACAGGAAAACAACCGTAGCCCTCCTCCAAGTATTTAGTTGATTTCCGTGGAGCAAAGACCTGCCCCAGCCCTCAATGTGGTCACCCGGAGTGGAGCTATGACACATACTCAAGACTCGCCAAGGCAACCTGCCAAGATGTGCGCACCACATGCTTCCAAAAAAGTCCCAGCCCTTGGCCCGGCGAAGGATCACACACCAGTCCAGGAGGCCTGGTGCGCTGATGTTGATGGCGCTGTAGACATATCTGCGCGGAAACACCAGCAGGCATCGCAGCTACAGGGGGCCTCGACGGATAAAGTAAGTACACTATCCTCTTTCTTGCAGAGCTGTATGAAACTCTTGCGCAATCAGAATGCTCTAAACGAGCTGCAAAAAGTTCTTGCTGTCACAGACCCTCAGAGAGGAATTGATCAGGAGAAAACTGTTAGTCGTGTCCGAAGAACGGGAAGGGAAATGAGGTTGAATGTTCAGATAGGAGAATATGATATGACTGATGTCATCTTGGATCTTGGATCCGACGTCAATGTCCTCCCTAAGCAGACGTGGGGACAAATGGGGAAGCCTTCTCTGGTTTGGTCACCTATACAGCTGCGACTAGCTAACCAGCAAAGGATTGTACCGCTAGGGAGACTTCTTAGTGTCCCAATCGACATTGATGGGGTCAGTACTCTAGCAGACTTTGAATTTATTGAGATCATTGATGACAACAACCCTTACCTGACCCTGCTGGGAATTGAGTGGGCCATGGCCAATGCTGCAATCATCAATCTTAAAAGGCGCCAGATGACCTTCGAAGGAAATGGCCTGCGCGTTATTATACCCCTCGACCCATCCCAAGGAGAAAGATACACAGAACCACTCAGAGATGAAGGGGAGCAGGATACTCTAGACCACATCTATAACATCACAGCCACGGATGCAGATTATGTCGAGCCTAATGCTGATGGTGTAATGGATTGGCAATGTGATAGCTCGTGCATGTCTGATTTAGACGATGGTCTGGAGAATTGGCAGCAACGACTATACGAGCTACATGGCCATAGGTGCGCACAGATCACTCAGTCTCTTCGATGCATTAGTGCAAAGCCTCGCGAAGTGCCTACACCGGTTGGGGTGACAGATCGTGGAAAAATTATTCTGCCGATACCACAACAAGTACTTCGGTCAAAAAACATCCAGCATCTGGAAATAGCAATAAACGTTACCGCAGCATGGGGGGCCGACCCTACAAAACTTCAGCTCCGTCGGAGAACCTACCAGAAAGTCGCGCGCCCCACATTTATAAGGCCAGCTCACGAAGTGCGAAGTAAGTTCAAGGGGCAGAGCCAAGACGCTCGCACCTTAAATTTAATAGTCCTATCGCAGATATTACCGGGTTGGGTCGGAGGGCACTATTGGGCCGAAGTTTCTTATTGCCCCGAGGATGCGACCATGCTTCTGCTGCAGCTCACAAATGTCGTGAGGCCCAAAATTCGACCGTTGGGAGGCAGCCAGTTTGGCGGCAGCGGGATTTTAAGTGCTTTAAATGACTGTACTAAGAGCAGTACCGGCAATCGCGCCCCGCATGAACAAGATTTTCATCAGATTTGGTGCCTTCAATGCACTGTCCTCCCTGATTTGATTGATGGCGTGTATAAGAAGATGCCTAAGATAGGAAAAATCACATCCTACATTTTTTCAAGCTTTTCGAGTGAACCCATGACCACCGAAAGTGAGATTGACGCCTTGGTCAGAGAATTCGAGCAAGAGGGTCTGATCACCTGCTCTACTCGGCCGCCTGACATAGCTCATTGTGAAGCCACTCCCCCAGCACCACCATGGACGATGCAGACACGGTCTGCCAGGAAAAAGTCTAGAACTGAAATTCGGACCAAGCGCAACCAAGACCGGCCGCAGCAAACAGGGCAAACACCAGCGGCTCATCCTATGGAGCCCTCTGGTTCCGCATAGGCCCCGGCCGGGGGAAGGGAGAATATTCCGCCACCACGGCCACCATACCTACCACCTGTTCGCCCAAGCACCGCGTTACCCCGTCGGACAAAGCAGTTTACATTAGCCACACCTTCGTTACCACCAGGAGTGCAGCTGATTGGCAGTATAACAGGGAAGATTGATCAGATTAAGTACAGTGATCATGACACCAATGACTATGGAAAGTTCCCATAGTTTGACCCAGCCGAATACTTGCACCGCGTCAAGCACCCTGACCATAAAGTCACACTACTGGAAGTGCAAACATGGGCTGCGGGTCTGGACAAAGCTGGCCTACTCAAGCTATTCAACATTCCCCATTTTGGACGCGGCATACATGTGACTGTAGTGGCCAAGCAGTTACTAGCCTTGGTGCATGACGGCTACTTATGGATAGGGGACCAGCAAATTCCTATCGACGCCGCCCTCATCCATAGGATCACAGGTTTACCCATGGCAGGACCAGATCCGGGAACCGAATTTCCGTCCAAACATGACGACACAAAGCTCGCGCACACCATGAAGGAGCGGTTTGGCCTGACAAAAGGGAAACGGGGGTATCATACTTCCGCGATTCGGGAGCAGCCCATTCGGTTTGTAGCTGAACTCTTAGCCTGCAAACTTATAAGGAAATGCAGGCCAACTGAAGTACCTACCCCGGTTATCAGGATTGCTATGAACTGCGCTGAGGGGTATACTTATAATTGGGCCGGCTATCTTGCGAAGGAGTTTTTGGAGGATGCCCACGATGCGCAAGAAAAAGGTATACCTTTTCATTATTCGTGGCTTATAATCCTTATTGCATTAGTTGGGTGGAAAGAACCCACTGAAGCCCAGTTTGTTGAAATAAACCCCGGCACACCAAGAGCAGCAAGGTATGCCTCCCTTTGGGTATCCTCGGATAAGGAAACTCAACAGATGACAAACACTGTGTTCGTCTTCTATGCTATGAGTCTCCACTATGAGATAGTGCGAATACCTCGACTTACCAACGAAGTGTTCTCTCAATACGAGGGGGTCGCGCACTTTAGTGCCGACATGCATCATGTTTTTATTCAAGCTCGTGCAGATCCTCAACGACAATGTTTCAAATTACCATATGTAGTAACCGAACCAGATATCCGGCGGGTCGTTCAGCAATGGCCGGTCGAATGGCTGAAAGATTTAGGGAAAAAACCCTCTATTCCGGTTCCTCCAGCTACCAATATTGGCGCAGGTACTAGTCAGCCGCAGCAGCAAAGCCCATTGGAAGATAGCGAAGACCCAAGTGATTCACAGATAAATGACAACGGCCAGGGTGGAGATAGTGAACAAAATGAGCAGGATGAACAGGACGAGGAGTCGGTCAAGACCATATCAGATCCTACCCCACCAACGAAGCGCAAGTCACCAGAAGTAGCCGAGGTAACCAAGCCACAGTCCTGCAAAAAGGTAAAGGCATCAAAGGATAAAGATATTGAGGAGGAAGCCACTGTCACGATGGATGCACTGGAGCATGCTCTCGAACAGTCTACGACAGTGCTTACTAAAAAATGGTCTGAATTCGTGGAACTACATCTTTCCAGCCTCGCAAGGATCGCAAACAGGGTATCGGAATTAAAAGAACTGATCACAAAATCAGCTCCCAGTACTGCGACAAGCAGCACTATGGCACCCATGCAGCAGGACATTAGGCAATGGCCACTTAGGGATCCCCAGGGACAGGTATCAAGTGCAACTCTGATGCCTCCTGACATCGATTCTCGACCCCAGACAAATATAACCGCGGAGCTTGATTATACAAAGATACCTATGTCATAGTTGCACCTTCGTCAGCTCGCGATTACAAAGGAGATCCATACCCGAACTCAAGTGTCACAAATCCAACTGGAAGACTCCATCAAGCAAAACAAAACTTTCGCCGCACACCTAGAAGAGATCGCACAACAGAAGAAAGAGGCTGAACAGACAACAACTATGCTAATGCAAGCATTGGATGAGGCATGTCGGAGTCTTTCTGACTCCGACATACAGGAAACAGAAGAACCAAAGTAGAAGATTGCTAAGATGAAAGACTATGCCCAGCAGTCCCACAGTGAGCTGGAAAGGATGAAGATAGAACATCAGCAACAGATTGCAGAACTTCAACTGCGCATTCCCCCTGAGACCCCACCAGAGGTCTGAGAATAGCGCCAGCAGGATATCAAGGCTTCAGCAACAAAAATATCAGACAACGTGGCTAGTGTCACAAAACTAATGGAAGACAGCATAGAAGCATGGGCAAACCTGCAGGACCATCCAGATGTACGAAAGATTCAGGAAACCATCAAGTCGCGCCAGGATGAGTTAGATGCAGTCCGAATAGAAATCAAGACGCTGCCACCTATGCAGAAGATGGCTAAAGTAAAGCGCAGCAAGGAACTTCAACAGGAAATCGAGTCTTGCAGGACGCAGGTGACGATGCTGGAAAATGCGTTACAGCCTCTGGTTGATGAAGCATTAGAATTGACCAATACTGCGGAGAGCCAGCTCAAAATTTTGAAGACCTATGACACTTTTGCGCAGGAAAAGGATGACACAGACTCTTCTTCAGTATTGCAGGGGCTGGTGGAAAAGGAGAAAGCCGCTGATGAGATACTGCATAGCCTCACCAATCGCTTCCAGGCCCTCGCACAGAAGATTCACCCACCAGAGTCCTCGCAGAGTGTCCCGGGACGGGCCACTAGTGAGTCTTAGGGGCCTGTTGGGGCGCATACTCCATGTTTGGGTACCTCCGCGGCTAATTAGAAAATTTGTAAGCGGAGCTATGGACCAAAATATTCTTAGGGGTGTCAGGGTAAGTCAAAACCCTCTTTTTTGTAATAAACCCGTGGTTTAAATCCAGGGTTTAGGGTTTTTTGGGTGCCCATGGTTTAAGACCATGGTTTTGTAAAACTACGCAGTATAAATAAGCGCTTGTTTAAAAAGGATAGGTTAGGATTTTTGAAGTAAAGAAAGATAAGGCGAAGTAAGGTTGGTTTTTGTAAGGAAAGGATAAGTCCCAGCTGTGTGCGTGGACGACCTCTGCAGCTATGTGCGCAGAGGGTTTTTGTAAGAAAGTAAAGAAAGATCTGCAGCTGTGTGTGCAGAAGCCTGCAGCTATGTGCGTGGCTGATAAGGGACTGAAGGGATCTGCAGCTGAGTGCACAGATCAACTGTGCTTTTGAGGAAAGAGGAATAAAACGCAGTTTTGTGGACGTAGCCCCTACACTGGGGGTGAACCACGTTATATTTGGTGTCGTGGCTTTATTATGTTGTTTTTGTTTCTGTTATTTTCATGCATTAAACTGAATACATCTGATAACATAAGATCACTGCTAGTAATAAGCTTCGTTGTGAATTCCCCGTAGTGGGTTATGCAAGTTTATTTTGTTTATTGTGCTGCGAGGTTATATGTGAATGAATGATAAATTTACCAGTGTTGATTAATAATTGTACAGTAATACCCCTCTCTACATGCAGAAACCTGATTCTGCGGCACCCCATTGCTGTTTCGGGTGAGACTGCAACCTGCGCGCAGGTTGTTGCCGAAAGGGCCAACACGGTGGGTCTTTTGTTGGTGCGACGCATAAGGATTAACTCGGGTCTGCCCTGTTTCCCAACATGGATGTGTCTAGGTCTAGGATACTGTGTCCCATTAATTCCCTCAATATCTGAAGCACTATGTCCATACCCTCTAAGTTTATCCAACTATCCAATAAATATAATGAGGGAGAGATACTTCGTTTCTTTCAAGAATCCTTATATGAATAGAAAGATGCCTTCCTCAAATCCTATTTAAAACATGAAATCCAATTGTCAAACCCTCCTTTCCCCATGGATTTCGGCCTGTTCAATGAAGAGACTCAGTCTGTAATTATCCTAGCGAGAAAATTTTTAGGTCTGGACTCAAATCAATTTGTCACTGAACCCTTGTTCAGTATGATTTTTACCCTTAGTTCAAGCCAAGTGGTGTTAGGAACGTCGATTCATCCTTCACCACTTGCTTGTCTATAGTTCGATGAGTCCCTAGCCAAAAATATAAATGCCCAGTTAAATAATTTTAGTCAGTCTGGGACCTTCAGGTTCCAGTCTATTCTTATGAAAATGTTTTTAAAGTTTTAATGATGATGACGTACAACTCCCTGAGATGATCATGACTAGGGACATGCACAGTGACTATTGCAAATTCATGAATGCCTTCATGGCTCCAGCCTATGAGACTCTCTTTCAAAGGAGGCTATTTAGATTCTTGTCATAGATGAAAAGCATGCTACAATCATCCCCTACAAGGAGAGTCAGAGGTTGATTCCTCTCAGAGAATAGTATAGTGATCAGGGTCTATGTATTTACTCACCAACCATACGTCCTCCTAACATTTATGATGTCGAGGATATTTGCACTAGAACTAATCGGACAAAGGCTGGTGGCCAAAGATGAACCTTTCATAAGTTCCAGGAAACATGCATGCATTAAGTTTCCATGGGTGGTTGGCCCTTTTACTGTCAAGAACAAATTGTCTTTTCCAAAGGTCAAAGTTTTGCTCAAGGAGAAAGGTTTTGACATGGAAGCCGCAATCGACTACGACCCACACCATATCATCTCCAATAGAAGACAAACAAACAAGAGCAATCCTTTCAAACATGTTGAAGTAGTAGGCTTGGAGGAAAGAGCGAATTGGATGCATAACCCTCAAGAAATAATTTTCGACGAAGATATACCAGAAAGGTCTACCTTTTATGCCCTGCTGGAGACTCCTCCTCAGCCAGACCTATCCTGCATTGTAGCCATGGCCACCCATATTACACCTCTAGACAGCTTGTCTGATAGGGAAAATAAGAGAGAATACTTGGAAGCCATGGTCGTAGAAGGAGAGGTGGCCTGAACGCCCAAAAAGTAGAAAATTGAGGAATTAGATGAAATCACACTAAGTGTTAGTGCCAAGGGAAAGAATAAAATTGTGAAAGTCAAGGATCCATCCTTTACAATCTAGGAATACACGTTCAGTAGTGTTCCTAAGTAAGCAATAGGAAAATATAAGTCCAAAACTGAGCTCCTAGAAAAGTACAGAGAGGCTGGTAAAAATTCCTTTGAAGAAAGGTCAATGTTGAGCGAAGAGGTGGACAGACTACCGGGCCAAAATACCTCCTTGGTGACAGTCAGAGACCCTACCAAAGGAAACCTAAATTTGGCCATGATCATGGGTTACAAGGTGGCAAAGTTAAAAGTAGATCCAAAAAGAATCCCTAAAACTGACATGATTAGTTTGCAAGAGGGGATAAGTGAATACCTCTATGTTGATGTACTCCAAGCTGCTCTACAAATATACAAATTGACAAATGGGAAGAAAAGAGTAGAAGAAATGCTCTAAAAGGAGAGAGTGAAAAATAAGGCTCACCTGGCCCATACCAATAAGCTCCAAGTGGATCTATCTATCGCAAACCGCCTGGGGGATAAAGGTGTTTCCACCCAAAGGCTATTAAAAGACAAGGTACTGTCCAATTACTGAAGAAAAATCTAGAGATTCCTTCTACTTGGCTCATTCAGAATGCTGAGTTGAATGAGATAGAAAAGAAGAGGGAGAACCTAAACACTGAGTTGGTCAATTGTAAATCTAAATTACTCATATAGCAAGGGAAAGAGGTGCAATGGAATAAATATGTCAAACCCCGGGCCGAGGAAAAGCGGGATTTTGAAACAAAGCAAGCTGAATTGGAAAAAGAGTTAAAGGAACTTAAGAAAAAAGATCAAGAATAGCTAATGCACATGACCCAATCATCTGAAGTACCTGATGTGGACTCATGATCCCAATCTATGTCCCAAGTGAGCCTCAAGGATATAGACATTACCGGCCTAATCAAACAAAATCGGGACTTGATGGAAATGGCAGATGTCAGAGAAGATCTGAGGATGAAATTAGAGGAGCGTTGTAGAGAATTAGAAAGTAAGAACATTGAATTATCAAAGATGGTTCTAGGCCAGGAAGCTCTAATAGGAGCAAAACACCTCATTTGGGATGTGATTATAGTGGAAGCAAACAAAGTATGGCCATACTTGGATTTTATCCAAGATAAGGAAAACACCATACAAGCAGCCAGAAAACACATCCAGGAAGCTCAGTTAGACCTACATAAAAGACCCTTGGACACAGCTGAAAGTGCACTCAAATTCTTGAATAGCCTAACAGATGAAGAAATCAAATGAGGAAAGATCCAGGATAGGGTTCCTACCATCACATAGGCTAGAAGAGAGGTTCACAAACACCACCATTTAAACATGGTTGAGGCGAAGTGGAATTTCATGCGCAAACAAACTGATGATTTTGCTAAGAAGTTCAAGCCTATAGTCCATAGAGGACCCCCTGTCTTCTAGGAAGAGAAGGGACCCATGTTGTCCCAGAAGGAGCATTACGACAGGTTGGTCGAATGCAGGAGGGACCACAGACAATTCAAATATATAACTAAGCAATCTCTTTTAGGCAAGACTATGATCAGAAAATTATCTCTGGAGTTTGAATTGTTATTTGATTTAAAGGATTTGTACACTAAGTTGCCAGATCCTTCCTATCTGGAAAATCTAGAGCTAGAATTTCTAGCATAAGAAGTGGTTAAATTGGAGACATCGACGACAAACCAATGGAAAATGATCGAAAACTATAGCAAGTCTGAGCAAAGGCTACGCCAAGGATTATGGACCCTAATAGAAACTAGAACTTAGGATACATCTGTGAGAAAATCAGGCGAGCGAGAAGCTTGAAGACGTAAGAGTCTTTTGGACCCAGCGAAAAACCTCACCTCCGTCATTTTCTGTTTTGTTTCATTTTGTTTCATGTCACCCATGGGAAGAGGCCACAATACTATTTGTTAAGAATTTGTTGCTGATTTTTGTAACTGATTTTGGCCCTTTTTCGAGGTTGGTAGCGGGGGCCCAAAACACTTTAAATAGGCTCCTCACAAAAGGAGAAAGGGTTGTTTGGTTTTGAATTTGCAACACTATTGTGCTTGTAATACTTTTTTATCAATATATAGAGTCAAATGCTGGTCATATGCATTTTACAGGACTTCCTGTGTGTTTCCAAATTACAGTATGTACTTTTCTTTTCTCATGTGCATGTTATTTCAAGTGTTTCTATTCATGTCGTAGACTTAATATATAATGAATATGATTTCATACCCATATGCGCTTACCATTGTCTCCGATATCCACTAAACATTTCTTCCAAAACTGGCCTAGAATTTATCCTTACGGTTCTCTATGCTAGCAGACTGTCATCTTTATGCTATTACCACCAGACCCCAACTACAATGATAATGATCGAGGCACTACCTTGCACCTGTAAGAATTTTCCTATGCAAACTACTCTGTTCTCTTGTTATTTTTTACTCCATAGCCTGATAGATCTTTCTTTTGCTTCCAACCACCAATGTTTGATACTTATCTTGTGACAATATAAATCTGGCCTTACTATGTATGTGTGAGAGATCCTTCTCTCTAATCGGAGGAGCTATCTCCCTTTCCTAAAGTGGTTCTATTGTTACCTCGAGATCCACCTTCCTACAACCTTGGGTGCAATTATAGTTACTAGCATAGTCCAATAAACATACATGAAGATGAAACTAGATCTCCTAGGGTCAAAAACACAGTTGCAGAAGAAATAGCTTCAAAAGGATATAATAATATTGATATGACTTAAAGAGAGCAGTAGATCCACCTCAAGAGACAAATACAATCTTGGGAATGAGAGATAATTCAAGATGAATAAAAGTATGTTGGTACTTCCAATGAAAGAAAGAGGCCTCATATACACTCTAGTTATGTGGCATTTGTTAGTGACATCATGTAAATCCTTTCAGCTATGAAGAAGTAGCCAAGGAGAAATGGTGTCAGTTGACCATGGGGAATTATGTCTAAGATTTGGTTCTGTGATGTGAAGGGAAGCCCATAGTTTCTTCCAAGTGGATATACAAGATCAATTATGAAACAGATGGAAAAATCAAGGGATTCAAAGCAAGTTTCGTGGTCTCTCTAAGAAAGAGGGAGTAGACTATGGCATGACATATTCCATTGAACAGACACACTTCTCCCAATGAGATGTGGTCTTGCATTCATTTGCAGACCTTGTGGTCTGGAATTCATTTGCATACATTGTGGTATGTCATTCATTTGCAGACGTTGTGGTCTGAAATTTGTGGACATTGTGGTGTGGCATTCATTTGAAAATGTATCTAACTTTCATTTGTGGATGTTGTGGTATGGAATTCATTTACATATGTTGTGGTCTAACATTCATTTGCACACGCTGTGGTATGAAATTCATTTGCAGATGTTGTGGTATAGAATTCATTTGTGGATGTTGTGGTGTGAAATTCATTTGCATACATTGTGGTCCTGCATTCATTTTCATACGTTGTGGTATAGCTTTCATTTTTGAACATTGTGGTCCCACATTCGTTTGTAGACATTGTGGTCTTGCATTCATTTGCATATGATGCAACAAAGTTTGATGCTATGAGTGATTTCAAATTAAATTGTGATGTTTTGTTTACTGTAGGTGATTTTTAGATAAGGATGTTTGTGATGAGATGTGATGTGACGAGATGTGATTCTCATGATAATGTGACAAGATGTGATGCTGATGATGATGCAATGAGATGTGATGCACGTGACGATGCAAAGAGATTTGATGTGATTCTTAGGATGAAGTCTTGAGATATGATGTTTGTACAAATGTTTTTCTGACGTGATGATCAAGATGTGATGCTACGTGATGGTGATATTCCATGGAATATGATAATGTTGATGTAGTTGTGAAAATTTTCTATGACATCTAGACTTACCAATTAGTTGTATAGATGTATTGTTGTTTTATAGAATACCCTCCTTGTTAAGAGGTAGTGTTAAATAAATTTAATTGTGGAAGATATTATATTTTTTATTATTATTGTCATTACCCCTTTTGAAGATGTTGTTCCTCCGATTAGGGATGCCATTGATGTAATTGGTAATGTAAAGTATTGAGGGGAAACCTTTGTTGTAATTGAGGTCAATAATATCCACCAAAGTATTATTAAAATGTATTTTTGAGTCCCCGAAGGCATGTCGGCCCTGATAGCAAGGATAATTTTTCCCATTTGGGTTATTAGGATTCTACAATGATCTGTATAAATAGGGGATGCACCTGACTCATTTGGACAATAAATATAACTCAGGAGTTGCGTTAGAGAGAGAAAGGGTAGTCCATTTGGGAGAGAGGAGGAATTCTAGTATTATTGTTGGGGTCTTATAAGTCATATTATTTGGTTCTTACACTATACTTTGTTGAAGTCTATATCGAGAAATTTTTGTTGGGTTTTCTTCCCAATGATGGTTTCCCAAAATAAATCTATGTGTGCTTTTGTGTGGTTGTTCTTGTCTTTCTTTCAGTGATCGTTTTTTATATGGTTATGATTTTATGATGATAAATGATTTTATATATTGTGTAACCATTGAAATATTAACAACCTACTTATGTGAAACTACATTTATGTTTAATTCCTTTGAGACATTATCCCACACTGCCCCCGTTGGAGTTGACGAACAGTAAGAATTTCTTAATGTTGAAGTACTGTGATTTTGGTGTTGATGTTTTCTTAAGGTTTGATAATTAATCACACTCCATTAATATACCCATGATAAAATGACATGAATAGAAATCCTTAAATGACAATACAATGATATTCAAGCAAAATAACCATGGTTTACACCAGATTGCGATAAGAGGGTACTACTGTAATTTTAAGTCATCAACACACTATATAATGATGCTAGAGATTGTAAAATTGGTTGTAAGGAACCTCAATTCACAATTATCTTTATTTTTAAAAAAAAATAGGACTTGTACAGAGTTTGGAATGATTGTTGTATATTATTTTGGCACTTAGAAAATTTATATCGGCACTTGAATAGTGGGAAGCCTATACATCCTGAGAATACTCCTCTCCTGGATGTCTCTATCAACAACAATTAATATCAGATCCACTGTACTCACTAATAGTGTGTGTGGATGAATGATGGTTAAGCAAATTTGAATTGTATCTTCCTTCCCAGACCGTCAACTTCTTGTGATGGTTTCATAATGGATTTAGTAGTGGTGACATTACCTTTTCTAGTTTATCCATATGATATGTTTGTTAACTTTCACTGGAAAACTAAATCAAACGAAACCATCCCTAAAATCTAGGTGTCCTCAGTTATGTAATCAATATATGTATTTGAAGTAATAACCTGTATAATTTCACATCCATGCATGTATTCCAACATCAATAAAAGAAAAGGTCAATAACCTATAAAAAATAGGACTCCAATCGTTTAATAATGAAAACTAACCTTATTTTCCCTAATATTTCCAATAAGTTTCTTTCCAAACTCTAGTCGATATATTCCCCGACGTGATATCTCCAACATTGATATAAACACTTGAAAGAGATCATATTGAAATACCATACATAAAATTGTCAAAATAATATTTAAGCTACATAATTGGATAATTATGAAATTGCCATTAATTAAATCAATAGCTTGTATTTAATCCTTACATGAAAATCAAAGGGAGGATATCATAAGTCATAGTGAACAGAGATATATTAATCAACCATGATCCATTAATATACAATTAGGAAACACCAATATTGAGCGCTTTACTTGTTCAAAACAATAGTATATGTCATTTTTAAGAGAATTCTTGACAACATGCACACCCATCTTGAAAACATGCACACCCATCCCCGATGCTTTCCGTTAGCAGCATACAACCTAACCTAGATTGGACAAGTACAGGATTTATCAACAAGATAACATACAATAACCTAACTAATTATGATGCAAACATAACCAACATTTGATTTCTTCTCTAAAAAATCTATTCATTCATGACATAAGATAAAGAGAGATCCCAATAACAAAACTATTATCTACTTAAACAAATGTGCATACAAAAGTAATTAAAATAAGAAATCATGCAACATAGATTGATATTTAGCTCTTTGTAAAGAATCCAATAAATATATTTTTTATTAAAATTGATACACATAAAGTAGATATATATCTCTCACACAATTGTCAATTGCATTCATAAATTGGGCATAAATAGATAAGCAATACCTGAATATGCATTATTTGGGTCTTTAAGTGTTGTGAGGGAAATATACCTTGTGAATTGGGGTACTATGGTCACCAACTTACTAGGGTATGACTTGCATACATAAATGGTTTAGAAACATATATACGAGAATAAGATTTAGTAGAACATGTACATGATTCAGGATGGTTGCCCCAAGCTTTAACTCTCCTCTTCAAATGCTCCAATCTTGCTGATATTCAATACCTGAATCAAAGATTGAAAGAGATCATATTGAAATACCATACATAAAATTGTCAAAATAGTATTTAAGATACATAATTGGATAATTATGGAATTTCCATTAATTAAATCAATAGCTTGTATTTAATCCTTCGATGTCATAAGTCATAGTGAACAGAGATATATTAATCAACCATGATCCATTAATATACAATTAGGAAACACCAATATTGAGCGATTTACTTGTTCAAAAAAATAGTATATGTCATTCTTAAGAGAATTCTCGAAAACATGCGCACCCATCTTGAAAACATGCACACCCATCCTCGATGCTTTCCG
Source organism: Pseudotsuga menziesii (assembly GCA_001517045.1). NCBI lineage: Eukaryota > Viridiplantae > Streptophyta > Pinopsida > Pinales > Pinaceae > Pseudotsuga > Pseudotsuga menziesii. The sequence continues at coordinate 487,468 of LPNX010837215.1, forward strand.
TTAGCAACATACAACCTAACCTGGATTGGACAAGTACAGGATTTCTCAACAAGATAACATACAATAACCTAACTAATTATGATGTAAACATAACCAAAATTTGATTTCTTCTCTAAAAAATATATTCATTCATGACATAAGATAAAGAGAGATCCCAATAACAAAACTATTATCTACTTAAACAAATGTGCATAGAAAAGTAATTAAAATAAGAAATCACACAACATAGATTGATATTTAGGTCTTTGTAAAGAATCCAATAAATATATATTTTTATTAAAATTGATACACATAAAGTAGATATATATCTCTCACACAATTGTCAATTGCATTCATAAATTGGGCATAAATAGATAAGCAATACCTCAATATGCATTGTTTGGGTCTTTAAGTGTTGTGAGGGAAATACACCTTGTGACTTGGGGTAATAGGGTCACCAACATACTAGGGTATGAATTGCATACATAAATGGTTTAGAAACATATATACGATAATAAGAGTTAGTATAACATGTACATGATTCGAGATGGTTTCCTCAAGCTTTAACTCTCCTCTTCAAATGCTCCAAGCTTGCTAATCTTCAGTACCTGAATCAAAGATTGATGTTTATCCATAGTATCTCCTATTTTTATATAAAGAAACATGAACATATTAGAATTTAATTTTGGAAAAAATAACAATATAAATCATGATTCATAACAACAAAATCATGCACTAAGAAAAATGTGGAAGAAAATAACTCTTTATTAATGATGTTAAGGAAACATTACAACCCTGTCTAAGACAAGCCTCTTCTATAGACCAATAAATGAGTGCTCCTTGATCCTCTCTCCAAGAAATTCCTCCAGCATAACCTTGCTCTCCAACTCCTTCCCCTATCCTCTACCCCTCCCCTCTCTTTATGGTTGTTGGCGAGGATAGGTTTCGAGGCCTAGGATGGTTAGGGAAGTTACCAATCTGAACCCAACTTCCCCTAAACTAATCATCTTTTTATTTTTAAGTTTGTATTAATGGAACTTGCAGGTATAAATAAGGAAACTCATGACTCACTCACTACTTTTATTCAAGAGACTCGTGAGTGAAACTTCTTAGGTATAACTCACAGGTTGCATATAGGCTGACCCATGAGGGACATGCGAGTTGTCACAAGAGGACCCATGAGTGCAAGGAAAACTCATCCATAAAAATTTCCAAATATGAAGGAGTAAGTATGCATCAAGTATTCAATTCATATATAATGTTAAGAACACTTCAATACACATTGTCCCTTTTTGTACCAACACATTTGGTTTCGGTACTCAGATGAAGAAGTGTAATTTCATGGTATAATAGATGCCCTCTAACATGTGAGGCTAGAGATTAACGAAGATAGAAATACATTAAAATATTTTCACTCAGAGGACTCAGAATCAAGGTTGCAAAGAAGTACCTGAAAGAGAGAAATTGAGGTCAATTACAAAATCATCACTAAGGATGTCATGTTCAATAATGTGGAACACTAGCTCCTTTACAAGATACATTTACATCATATAGTATGGTAAATAAGGAAGCATATGTTTTACAAATGTAGATCAAATCCACATAAGTACAATGATAGATCTTCAATAGCCGGAAATAATGTCATAAGGCATGACACAATCTTGTGCAATTTAGGTTATATAGGATGTAAACCAAGTTCTTAATCAAAATCCATAGAAACTAGTATGAATCCTACCATGTGAATACATGAGTTGAAGTCAAACATGGAAGGATTCCATCGAAGTGTCGGTTAAAGAGTTATACTAACAACCAATGTAGAGGAGTCCACCAATATGAGCAGTGGATCCTAAGTTACTATCTTTGAAACTCTGGGTCTTCTTCTGTAGGAGGTATTGATCAGAAGCCATTTTGTGAAGATGAAGGAAATGAATCCTTCAATAGGTCACATGAATAACTAGTATAATTCATAAGGAAATATTTACATAGGATAATATCAGAGATGAAAGTGATGCAGATCCAGATGAATTGATAGGGGGGATGATCCTTGAATAGTGAACACGACACAAAGATGACCCAAGGAAACTTTAAACTTTCAATGGGACAATTAGACCTATCGGCCATATAGGATACATGGATATATTCGAAGTCTATTCGGAGAAATGGAAGAGCAGTGAATGAAAGTGTTAGTTGACCTAGAAGTGGAAAACTGAGACATGAGTACCAAGAGGATCAAACTAGGTTTTTGTTCAAGGATGACTTGCTGCCAGAACTTATAATTCAAATAGTGTATTTCCTTCCTTTCTTTCATGTTAATTTTTAACAAGTCCAAGAAAGTCAACTCAAGTCTTTCTTCATTTTTATCAACATTGAAGAAAAGAGAGAATAGTGCTTGATATGTCACTGATTCGTGCATTTTACAAGCCCAAATTAGTGAATGCTTGTCAGTGTTTTCATAATTTTGAGACTTTGAAAACTCCAAAGAAGACTCTAGGGGGCTGATTTTTCATAAATTTAGTCTCCTGAGTCCAAAAAAGTGTAAGACAATCCAAAAGATAAATCTCTTAGCTCCCATAGAACTAAGGTATACCTTTTTCATACTTAGTCAACAAGGTCCAAAAAAGGGGTAAACTATCACCCAACCAATGCTCCTTCAAAAGCAATCATGTATCCTTAGTTTAATGAGTGTGAAGGATGGAAATATCACTCAAAAAGTTCCATTTACATACGAGAATGGGAAAAACAACAATAAAATCAATGCTTTGTACCGAGGCTTAATGAGCATGACAATGGCATAAAGAATGCTCGAAATATTTTTCATGTTTTAGTCCAGAGCAAGAAAAAGAGAAAAGTAAGTTCGAACAGTTTCCTTTTCCATAAGTTTAGTCCTCCAGGACCGGAAAAGTGATAAATCTATACCTGAAGATACTCTTCTAGATTCCAAATAAAATAGAGTATTCATTTTTTGTAAGTAATACAAAGGGTCTGGAAAAGGTTTAAACTTATGCCACTATGGATGATCCTTCACTTACTTTAATGAGTTTGAAAGATCAAGCAAATCGACTATCTAGTCAATTTTAAGGAGTCACACCAGAGCTTGAAGATAACTCCATAGGGAGGGAGCCTTATAAGCAAGGATAATTTAGAAAAAGCTACAAAATGAGGTCCATTTTTGTATGAAAAACAACTACAAAGGATTCTTTCAACCTAGAAAAATGTGGAATTGGTACTAGAATCAACAAGAAGTGTTCTAACTAGGGTAACCAATGTGAGGTAGGATCTACCATGGAAGAAAAACGATGTTTAAAGGGTAAGAAGTAGTTGCAAATAATAGTCCATGGATAAAAAAGAAGATCCTAAAGTTCATGAGGGGATAAGGTCTAAGTGCAAGATGCAACAAAGGACCAAATCCTATCCTATATGTGGAGGAACAAAACTCGAAATTCATCCATAACCTATAATATCTACGTAAAAATAATCAACATTAGTTAAAATGAAAGAAATTGATCAAAACTATATAAAAGGAGGAAAAAAGTTCAAATTTTTTATTATAAATAGTGAAAGTTGGTTAAAAAACATTTCATTTGACTTTTAACACTATTAGTGCAATTTTTACCTCTAACATCCAAACAAACCAATGGACAAATTTTCGATCTACAAGCTGCAAGTAACTCATATCTCCATCATCTTTGATTTCATGCTCTCAAATTTTTATTTTCATGCTTATTTGATGTTCTATGGCAAGATTTAAGGGAGCCATAGAGCACTCATAGGTATCCCATTACAAACTCACGATTTCATGAAGTAATCATGGCTTTGTAATGGGGAACCCGTGAGTGACATGCGTTGTTCCCACTGGACAGTTGTGAGTGTAGCAAATTAATGGGTTTTTATGAATCTTATGGAAAAAATCTTTATTTTGCAGGCCGAAATGGTTCTATAGTGGAGGGAAAGGGAGAAAAAATACATGGATAGGTTGGAAATGGGGGATCCAATGACACTAAATTCCCTCCGAAGGTGTGTGATATCAAAATTTTACCGCACTTCAAACATGCGATCCCAACTACAACTGTAAGAGATGTTGGTACGGTTATGGGATCACGAGCTAGGCATCTTTGATCTTCAGGGTGGAGACATTAGAAATAATCATAGAGGAAATATACTTTGTTACTAGATTATCTCATTAAGGAGTGCAAACCATTGGGGAGATCCCCTCAGCATGCAAGACTATGTCAACACATATTGTTTTTCTGTTACACAAAAATAAGGGACACAAACCTCAATTGCTCAGATCACTAGCTTTCCACTTAAAGTGATTGTGAGCACTGTTGTCAAAGTAGTGGGTTCATCCACATTGCATTTAGCTACACATACCCACATGCTTATAACAGTGGAGAGTCTACGAGGTGTGGTATTTGACTGGTGTTCAGGATTAGTCCCGATCATGAAAAAATAACTCTCATTAGAGCAAATTTCAATTAAAAATGGGCCTTCCAAAAATAATACAAATTCCATGTCACATATATTATCCAATAAAAATGCTTTAAAATTAAAAAAGGGAGCACATTTTAAACAATTTTTCAATATAAATTTGGGAATAGGTATCATTTAAAAAATTACTTTTTTTGTTTGTATTTTCAATATATCTCCCTGTGTTTTTTCTCAAATTTCGATCGGGAGAGCTCGTTGGATGGGGAATTAAATTATGAATCAAACATGTACCCACTCAGAATACTTTTTACGGGACTCTCTTCCCCAAAAACAATAAATACCTAAAAAACATGATGATGACATCATCATCATGTTTTTTCAGGTATTTCTTGTTTTTGGGGCAGTGGGGCCCGTCAAAAGTATGCCAAGTGGGGCCCGTCAATCCCCCCTTGATGACCTACCACCTCTTCTTACTACTACCTCCACCATTGATTATCTGAACCTATCTATTTACCACCCACTTACTTCCCATGCTCTCACTATTGCTGGATAACATGAAAGCTGCTAGATGGATGGATGGTAGTGTCAAGTAGCCAAGGACTTTTCGGGGTTTCCCATGTTCCTACGGGATAGTTGAGTAGTCAATAGGGTTTCCCTTTAGTTGAGATCATTGAACTGCTGGATGGAAATCAAATAGCCTCGTTGGGATGGGATTGGGATGGCATTTATTGATGTGTTTATGGTAAACCTTACCCCTGTCATTACTACTGCCTTCACCTAGAAGCATTCAGTACTCTATAAGCAAGGGATACTCAACCTATATAGTAGCCAGTCGGGGCATGCTACGAAACACTACCTTGCGTTTCTCTTTACCTGCAAAAAATAGTAGATATGGAGCCCTAGACCTGGAATTCATGTAGTGAGTTACCCATTTAGAACTTACCCTTTTTTGCAACCCATCTGCTATAAAGACATTCTCTAGAGAGAGAAACCCTAGACCATGAGGTCTTCTTAGTTTACAGTTTACAGTTAGAGGCACACTCCTATCAGACCTTATAAGAAACACTAGATTATGGGTTGGGATGGACTCTATAGAAGCCAGGAACATTCCAGTTGCTTTTAGGTATCTTTTCTATGAAATACCCTTCTGTTTTCACTCTTTCACCTGCTAGAAATAGAGAGAGGAGGCCCTAGAGAGGTATTCCTAGTTTACAGTTTCATGTCCCTTGTTACTGGGTAGACATTAGTGTTAGAATAATCAACCCATAGTTTACTACCTTAGACATTAATTTAACCATTTTTGTCTTATTTGCCTAGTTCATGTGTCCCACCTTGTGCAAGTTGTCTTTTACCTATACATAGTGGTCAAAATTGCCTTATTTGACTCATGTAGTGCTTGGAAAACCTCAAGGAATCAATCCTTCTTTATTCCTGGCCTCCTAGGTGCCCTTCTGCTTTTTCAGTGTTTTAAGGCAAATGGAAAAGCTAGACTAGGTGAGGTGAACTAGTTTTTTGTCCTCTTCATCCTCCACTCTTTTCTTCTTAGAAAATCATGTATGAGTTGTCATTCCATCACTCTTTAGCTTGCCTAAGAAATTTTGCTAATTCGTGAGCTCCATGAAATATTTGGGATCATCTTTTTACACCTATGGGGGATTTGCTTAATTTTAGTAAGCCTACTTTATGCTAGATTCGAATTGCTCCTCATGCATTCGAATTCCTGATGTATTTTATTTATACAGAAACCTATTATTTTACTGGGTTGTCTATTATACACTGAGTTAATACAGTTTAGTGTTCAGCTCCAATTTCAATCTCTTTTGTGAGTGATTTTGCATGATCAATTGTTAATTGTTGTGAGTAAAATTAATCTATCACTGGGTTCAATTTCCACATGGTATCAGAGCCATTGTAGATTGATTTCTCTCCTTCAAAATTGTTTTGCAGTTTCGACATCAGTGACTGGAAGCCTTCTACTGACAGTCGGGACAGATTTTCTAAGCTATGGATCAATCACAGAAAACTATCTTTCCTCCTTTCAATTTATTTGAATGGAAAGCAGAGATGGAGATACTATTGAGAGTGAAATTCCTCTACAGGGTGACTATGGCAACAGAAGTAGAGCCCAATGCAGCTGCAGAGAAGATAAAATGGCACAACAGGAGGGATGAGGCCTATGGTCTCGTGTGTCTGAGTATTTCCAGAGACCTCCTTTTCCATCTTGATGGATTGACATCACCGAATGAATTATGGGAGAATATTTCTGATCTTTTTGGAAAGACAGATGAGATGAGGGGACATCAAATCGAAAATGAGCTGATTTCTCTGAGTCCAAATAGCTTTGAATCCCCGCAGCTATATTTCTCCAAGTTCAAAGCACTTGTTTTGCAGCTGAAACAATGTGGGATCGAAAATAAGGATGATCAGCTCATCCTGGCCATTCTCTCAAATCTAGGCCCTAACTATTCAGTGTTTGTTTCGACCTTCTATGCCACAAAACTGACAGCTCGAACCTGGAAGATGCCTAGCCTTGCAGATTTCATGGAATCTCTCACACAAGAACAGGATAAGCTGGTGATGATGGGAACCATCAAACCATCCAAATATCAAGCTCTGATTCCTGGATATTTGAAGGTGGATTCAAAAAGCAAAAAGAAAGCTAAAAATCCACCTGAGCAAAAGAGAGACAAGAAACAGTCTCCGGAGGAGCCACAAGGTTCCAAGAAGAACTACCAGAAGAAGAAAAACAAAGGTGAAATGAGCAAGTGCGCATACTACAATAAGGGGAATCACACTGAAAGCTCTTGTATGAAGAAGAAAATAGACATGCTGACCCAAATCCTAGAGAAGAATGGCATCTCCCTTCCAGACAGCTCAAAGAAGAGAGAAGGAG
>LPNX010837215.1:506798-518752 GCA_001517045.1 Pseudotsuga menziesii
CGCTATCACTGAATTTTGTTCGGTGCAAATCAAATCCAAATGTCTATTTGAAGTTAGTTAATGGTTCATTAATGATCATTGTGTTATATGTTGATGACCTCCTCATTACAGGAAACTCAAAGGCTGAGATTGCTTCCTTAAAGGGAGCTATGAACCAAGCCTTCTCCATGACATATTTGGGGCTCTTAAGTCAATTTTTGGGGCTTGAGATTGCTCAAACCAAAGCTGGAATCAAGGTGCACCAGTCCAAATATGCCTTGGACTTTCTGAACAAATTCAGAATGAAGGATTGCAAAGCAAGCAAAACTCCTTTCCTTTCAGGAGTGAAGCTGGAAGAAGTTGATTCTTCACCTATGGTAAACAGTACACTGTATAGGCAATTGATTGGATGTTTGTTGTATCTGACACATACTAGACCTGATATTTCTTATGCAGTAAGTGTGGCTTATAGATACATGGATAAGCCTCATGAGATCCATTGGAAAGCAGCCAAAAGGATCCTTAACTTTGTTCAGGGAACAAGGACACATGGGATCTTCTATAAAGCAAAATCTGATCTTGATTTGATTGGATTTACTGACAGTGATTGGGCAGGTGATAGCACAGATAGAAAGTCCACATCAGGATATGTGTTCATGCTTGCAGAAGGGCCAATCAGCTGGTCAAGCAAGAAACAAAGTGCCATTGTACTCTCATCTACAAAAGCAGAGTACAGAGGAGTTGTTAATGCAGCAACTCAATGTTTATGGTTGCAGGGTTTACTTGGAGAGTGTGGCTTTGAATCGGAGTACTAAACTACCATATACTATGATAACTAGAGTACCATTCAAATCTGCAAAGATCCAGTTCAGAAGTAGAGAACCAGACACATTGAGATCCATATGCACTACATTAGAGAGCTTGTGCATGATGGCACCACTCACCTACTCTTATGTTCATCTTCAGAACAAGTAGCTGATATCTTCACCAAAGCATTTTGTGAGAAGACCTTCAGCAATCTCAAATCATTACTAGGGATTGTTGATCATGCTGTGAAGCATGAGTGAAGACAAGATTTCCAAATTTTGTTTTACAGTCCATGTTTAAGGGAGGATTTTCCCAAGTTGGTTTTGCCTCTTTCCTTGTTTAAATGGACATGCAGTATGTAAAGGGTGACTAAGCCATGTTGCTAGGCCCTATAATTTTCTGATATATTACTCATAATTCAGGCTTAAGGGGGGGTGTTAGAATAATCAACCCATAGTTTACTACCTTAGACATTAATTTAACTATTTTTTTCTTATTTTCCTAGTTCATGTGTCCCACCTTGTGCAAGTTGTCTTTTACCTATCCATAGTGATCAAATTTGCCTTATTTGACTCATGTAGCACTTGGGAAACCTCAAGGAACCAATTATGCTTTATTCCTAGCCTCCTAGGAGCCCTTCTTCTTTTTCTGCTTTATTGCCTGCTTTTTCAGTGTTTTATGGCAAATGGAAAAGCTAGACTAGGTGAGGTGAACTAGTTTTTTGTCCTCTTCATACTCCACTCTTTTCTCCTTGGAAAAGCATGTATGATTTTTCATTCCATCACTCTTTATCTTGCCTAATCCATTTTTCTAATTCATGAGCTCCATGACAGATTTGGGATCATCTTTTTACACCTATGGGGGATTTGCTTAATTTTAGTAAGCCTTCTTTATGCTAGATTCGAATTTCTCCTCATGAATTCGAATCCCTGATGTATTTTATTTATACAAAAACCTATTATTTTACAGGTTTGGCTATTGTACACTGAGTTAATACATTTTAGTGTTCAGCTCCAATTTCAGTCTCTTTTGTGGGTGATTTTGCATGATCAATTGCTAATTGTTGTGAGTAAAATTAATCTATCGTTGGGTTCAATTTCCACAATTAGAATACCTTAGGAGCACTAGATGGGATTGTCCTGATTGTATTGGATAGGTAGAAAAGTTGGTAAAATGAGTTTTTAATCCAGTGCTTTGCTATGCCATGTCCTGCTCATTTCTCTCGGTAGGTAGGGTTGGGCTTAAGGGTAAAACAAATGTAACCATTCAATATTTTCAATATTGAAATTACATATATAATTAGAGTAGCACTACAAAGTCATCAAATCTACTCAATATACTAGACTTGCGTTTCCCCCTCCCCCATTAGCTCATCCTACTTCCTAGGATATGCATTCTTAGTACCCTATCTCTTACATATCTTTGTTTGTTCCTGGTTCTCAGCACCCATCATTTTAGGAACCTCTTATATCCCTTTATTTTGATCTAGTCCCCCTCCTCCCTAGATATTTCCATCTCTCCTCCCTTTCCTTTCGAATAATCTGGTTAGGCCAAACAATACTTTTGGCTGGTTGGTAAGAGCTAAGACAATAAAATAGTAGGATCAGATAACAATAAAACCCTTTCCCTCACTTTAGGTCAAAGTGGGGTCCTCCCGGTTGAACTCTTTTCCTAAATTACCCATCCTGCATCATCAGTTTAACCCCTTCCCGATGCAGAGGCCAGCTAAAATACTACTTAATGAACAAGGGGGAGCTATGGGCCTAGCATATTCTCCCTGGACCAGCGAGGAGAGTGAAAAATTATTGAACTATACATTTTGAAGAGGAGAGCACTATATATATCACCGACTCCTTCTATGGATGGATAGGATGCTATCTATTACCAGAGCATGCTTTCATCCTCCAACTCTAGGCTAGTTTACAGTTCTACTCCCTTGCTAATTATTGCCCAATTAAAGCCTAGATAGGTAGGGGCCTCACTCCTACAGGCAGTAGGGGCCTTTTTTTCACGGGGGGTTTCAAAAAAAAGGATGGTCCCACCAGATAAAAAGAGAATATAATCGTCTTGCCTCCCACCCATGTCCAGCTAATACACTCTATTTTTATTTCTCTCACCCTCGGTAGTAATTAAGTATGGGTCCCTTCCTTCAGGATAGAAACTTTCTTCTTTCCTGAGGCCCTATCTGGTAGAGGAGATCTTACTTTCCGGATGGCATTATAGAGCTCTCTATCCTTCCACTACTACATTTTGACCAAAAATATGACGGCCTTCATGTCGGATTTTCGACACTTCCCTGTCGCATGTACGACACTTTGATTTTTTTTTAAGCGTCAGAAACTTGTTGTCGGTTTTTCGACACCTAAGTAATCGTTAGTTAAGCGACACCTAAGTGACCGTCGGTTAAATGCAAGGCGTCGGTTAAGAGACATGAGAAACCGTTGGTTAAGCAACGAATATGAAGATTAAGCGTCAGTTTAGCGACATACGAAACCATCGGTTAAAAACGATAATGAACTTAAGCATCGGTGAACCGACATTATAAACCGTCGGTTAAGCGACGAATATGAATATTAAGCATCGGTTTAGCGACATACGAAACCGTTGGTTAAAAAATATAATGAGCTTAAGCGTCGGTGAACCAACATTAGAAACCGTCGGCTGTAAATATGAAGCATCGGTTACGCGACGGATATTATTAATTTTTTAAAAAAAATTACCTACATAAGCGTCGTTTAACCGACATTATAAACCGTCGCTGAAACGACGGATATAAATATTAAGCGTCGTTTAAGCGACGTCTCGTGCTGTTTATAAAAAAAAAACACCTACAGAAGCGTCGGTTAAACGACGTATGTTAGTGTTGTTTTAAAAAAAAAAAACGTACATATTGTGAATGTGTTTGTAAATAAGCACTATGGGTTTTCAATCCACAAATTTTATTTTTAAACAACGAATGAAAGAAGTATAAATAATCATCATTATACGACATATAATAATATAAATTTAATGCTAAAACGATATTCACTCTATCATGCACGTATCCCTTGTGTATAGTATTATAAAGGTTATAATGTTATCCTCCCTCTCATTGATTAAAATTGAATCATTATATCTTATTAAAACCTTCATTTTGCTTTATGTATAAATCTCCTCAAATAACAACAATAAAGAAAAAAATTGACCAGTAAATACATGTTGGATCATAAGGTGGATTTTTCCCGTTTAACATCGGGTTCACCATAGGGATTGGCGCATCAAAAATTGTATGGGGAATCCGATCCCGCACTCTAAAGGAATGCTCACACAAGCCTCAGATGGCTTGAAGGCCAGAATGATCCATGAATGGAATGGGTTCATTAGTAAGCTCTTTTATCTAAGGAGAACTAACGAGACCTATGATTTAGCTCTTCCACACCTTTTGGATCTTTCCTAAGGCTAGTAAAGCAAAGTACTTATGCTAGTGTACTCGCCTTTTAAATGACACCTTAAAATGTTATTACTTTTTATATAGTCTCAGGGAGATACCTTTTTTCTAGTGTTTTAACCTAGTTATAAATCAAGGTTTTGTTACAATATTTTCATGTACTTCCTCTCTTCCCCTTTAATGAGATTTTTTTATTATCTCAATTTTAATACGCCGAGGTATTATTTTCCTTATAATAAAAAATACCCCTTTTTTGCCTAGCTTTGTGGAAGTGAGTTAAAAACTCACGATGCTAAACTGCACCACTCATTTAATAAATAAGTTCCTACAGCTAAATGGTAAGTACAGAGACCTCAGTCTCAGGTAATGGGCCTCGTGGAGCCATGGTATGTCTTCCTCCCACATTCCATGAGCAGTTTAAGTTCAGGGTATGTCACATTTTTGTGGGATTACAGATACCCCTATAATAGCTGGTCATCATTTTGAGTTTATAGAGCATCTAGCTATGCCTGTATATTTGTAAACTCCTGATTCATGTCATTTAATAATACGATCATACCTACTAGTGTTTCTCCTTACTGGCCATATTATGCCTATAACTGTGTTAGTTTATCTAAAAAGCTAGGAAGCAAGGATGGAATAAAAAGTTACATGTGGAAAATATTAAACTCTTAAACTCAATACTGTTCCTTAGTATTGAATGTGGAAAATATTAAACTCTTAAATGTTCCATGCCAAAATATATTATGGAGAATTCTCCCTTGTGGAAAGGTGATACCTCCATTGGAGAATGGAAAAAGAATATACCTGTCAATTATGAAGTGGAGGATAGAATAAAAAGTTACATAAAAATATAGTGACTAGATCTAAGTTTACAACAAATTAGGATATGACCCAAGTCAAATAAACACATGTATAACTGCTAACAACAAATTAGGATATGACCCAAGTCAAATTTTAATAAACACATGTATAACTGCTAATGATTATGGAAATGCATCTTGAATTCATAACCCACAATTTATATTTTTTGCATGTCAAGATGTAAGAAAAATGAAAAATAATTGTGCATCTATTTAAAACTTCAATGTGATCCAGGTTCTGTGATTGACAATCCATCCTGGATGACATTGTTTTACTTCATGTCTTCAATTTCGCTAATTTAATTTTACAAAGAAAAAAATATACATCTTGAAGTTTGTACCAACATTTGGAAAAATATTGGAAAGACTGAACACAAAAACAAATTGCTTAATAAAATACAACTTGCAAATAAGGCCAGAACTCATTGGAGCTTCTAAAGCCAAAGATGCAACCAGGACACAAGACATTCTTGGTTTCCTAGTAATAAACATAATCAAAGAATGCAATCTTTTCTGCAACCAGTCCTTTTGGTGATTGCAGGATTGAATTCATTGGTGCCTTTTGTTGCAAAAAAAATTGTACCCACGGCTCTGATTGCACATTTTCTAACTCAAAACAAGAAAGGCCCACTTCAATGCTCAAATAGATCAAGTTCCATTCATAACAAGTTCAGTAAGAATGGGGCTTCCATCCTCTAGTATCTTCCCGTTCACCTGGGACCTCTGTCTCTGTAATGGGCATGTTCAAAAATGTTATTTAAAAGATGTCAACAAAGCCTATGGTTAAATATAAAATTAAGGCAAACAATTTCCACAACACATTTTGAGGGTAACATATGAAGAAATAGGAATTCTGAAACAAGGAATAATGCACGAGTAAAGAATTTAATGGAATCCAACAAGTTCGATCACATACCCAGTCAGGTGAGTCCCCTGAATTGCCATTCATGAGCTTATGGTGTTCTTCTTTAGTTCTGCTATCCTTGTCTTTACCATTTAAAGGAAATAAGGGTACTGAACACCCAGGACCTGAACATTCTGTTCCTTTTGCAATCATAGAAAACATATGTAGTTCAGCTATTCCATTAGGCAATGCTTAATAAGAAGAGGCACCAGACATATGCACTCAATAAAAAATAGATGACTAAAAATTCCAAAAGTAAACCTTCAGGCAGCTGTCGATCCACAAAATATACCACCAAATTCACAGTATACCTGCAGATCCTCAACATGGTTAAAATAATGTAATATATTGAACACTAATACCAGAGTAACCATAACCAACTAGTAAGGATTAAGAAAACTAATTAAAAAGGATTGATAATGCCAAGGTCCAGATCAGACCTGCAATTCTAGCTGTATTCTTTATTTTTCTGATGTTCATTTCATTCAATTCAAGGCCAATTTAGGTGGGGGTACAAACAACGTGGGTGAAATAAAAGCATTATAGCTACTTAAAACTGCATTCGATAGAGGTATCTCCCAACTTCAGGTTTATGAAGATTCTCTTCTGAATGGGAATTGGAAAAATTATCAGTTGCACATCCAGGAAATTTAACTGGTTGCTTTCACACATCAACTGAAGATGATAGCCTGGCAGTTCCATAGGGTTTGTTTCAGACATGTCTATAGAGAATTAAAAGTCAGCAAATGTCCTTTCAAAGGATCACTTGCTTATTCAACCAAACCAGATGCTATTGGTTGAATTACATGATAATCACGGTTGAAAGCACACAGACCTATGTAGAGGATTTAGTTATGTTTATCATTATTGCCTCATTTATGGATGACTGTAAAAATTATATTTTTGGACTGTTCTGAAACATTATTGTTGATGTAAAGGATTAAAGCCAAAGTAATTCCTTGACTCTGCTCAAGAGTTTAAGTAGATAGTGTATGCTTTTAGTAGGATAGGGTGGAAGTCAAGTTTTTTTGAACTGTGCTGAAAGCACCTGAAGAATGTATTTTGAATTCTATCCAGAATATAAAATACGTTTTTTCCTTGTAAAAAAAAAGTTTCCCTCAGCTCGTCCCTCAACCAGCACATGTCTGTGCAATTTCATCCATCTAGTTGTGAAAAGAGAAGTGTTCAACCATTTGCACTCATGTATTTATCTCTACCCACATCTACACCCTGTGCAATTTTGTTTGTGTTGCACGCACATGTCTGTCTATGTTGAACACACATCTCTTCCTCTACCAGGGAATTGCAACCACTTTCATCCTTCACAAGCCTCCTTTGTCTCACTGTCATCAATAAATTTGAGTCCTATAACACAGGTTAGATTCATCCAACCTGGTATTTCTTCTTGTCATGATACATTGCTTTCTCTTAACTAAAGTTGAGTCTTCTTTGGAGATAACTATAGATCGTTTTATTTAAAATAACACATAAGTTATAACATATACATATAAAAAAGACTTATCTTGAATGTTGACTCTGTTATACACACACAGATTAATCCATGCCTTTTCCTTTAATTTGTCCAAACTCTTTCCAATATGTAACATTTCTCAAATTTTCTAGAATTGGACTTCAAACATCATTACTCTACCTTCAGATTTAAATCTTATTGATGGCTTTGATCCCAAGTAAGATGTCATAGTTGCAGATGCACAGAAGTTAAACACAATATATGGTGGAGAGAATAATAGATGCCTACATGTACTTTTAATGATACTGCATCAGTATGTCACAAGGTTAGTTCCATGTAGGCTACCAAAGTAATACATGTTCTAATCTCTCACTTATATAACCATACATTACAACATATGAACCCTAATACTAGTTTATACCATTTATCCACAAACATGTTTATGAACCTTGATACCAATTTATAAACCCTAAGATAAATAAGGTGGCCTAATCACCAAATGAACATTAATACTAATTTAAATCATTTATCTCTAATGCCATGTTATAACACTGACATTTTAATAAAAACATAGTCACTTTATTCAGAATATATTGATATTTCCATTGACATTGGAGCTTATTGTCTGTCCCTTTGATAATGCTCATAAAAATTTCTACCATAAGAAATATTCTAAAACCTCATTATACAATATAGAAAAGTGAAAATGAATTTCTATCAAAACTCATACCATGCGGGGAACCTTGTTCTGAATAAGGTGAGGATTAAGTGTCAAGCCAACAGCCTTTGTCGTGGGATCTATGTACAAAATCCTTGCTTTCAACTGAAACACAATTCCAGAGTAGTCAGCTTCACTGTGAAATAAGATAGCTCATAGTAATAACTTCAATACATAAAAGTGATATGCTCATAATTTATTAAACAAGAAACCTCTTATTACTTTAAAATTACAAATAAGCATGATTCAAGTTCTGATGAATAAAGAAGAAGACAAATAAAACACATTAAATAGCATTCCTATTCGCATAATGGCCAAATATAAATCATTCCCTTTAAGAAAACCAAGCATAAAAAGAAACTATTCTAGGAAACCTCCTACCGTTGCATTTTCAGCAAACTTTTCTTTCCAATTTGAACTAGAAAATGGATCTTGCAAATGGAAGATATCAACCTGCAACCAATTGTGAATAAGGATGCTGAAACACCATACAATTCTACATACGACATATCGCTAGAGTGCTACAGTGCATATTAGAAAATTTGTTATTTCAAGTCCAACCCTTTAACTAAAAGAGAAATAAAATGCACTATAAACACACACACACACAGCACTTACTGTCCCTGTAAAATAGGTAAGAAATGAGAGTAATAATCCATTATCCAATATTGCTTGCACACGTGCATTAACCATTGTCCTAGGTACCAACAGATCCACTAATAATCCTCCATAGTCTTTAATCTGAAAACCAATATGAGAATGAAGGACATCAATGGAATTTAATTTGAGATTGAACATTGAAAATTATGTCTGATTATAATGATCATGGGAAACCAAAACCAATGTGGGTAATGATCAGTTCAATAATACTTGCACACTTCTTATGAAATATATGTGAGCAAATTTAAAAATAGTTAATCCAGTTTCACTTGCAAATGCTTGCACCAGATATAGCTTACAGTTTCTAAGGTAATAGACCAGTCTCACTGCTAAAAATTCCGTGACACGCAATTTTCCATTTTCTTGTTAAGATGTGCCTTTTACATATGACATGTCCACATGCAAAAACCACAACCAGATAGAATAGTAATCAAACATTAATGAGATGTACCTGCATGCCTTCCTTGGCCTGAGTCACTCAATAAACAATAATATCTGATTAAATTTAAACACAAAATGTTCTTCATTCTCAATCATAATCCATCAAACTAATGTCGGTTAGAAGAAATATAGTGTAAGATTGGAGAAAAGAATGTAAACTTTAAAGTCACATAAAAAAAAGAGAAAATGTACAGCCAGAAGATAATGGCTATTATAATGTAATTCCTAGGTCCAAATCCACCCCACTTGACAACCCTATGAAGCACTAATAGGATACAGATTACACTCTAGGCATACACTAGTGTGTGCTAGAACATGGAGACCACAAACATATATGTAATACAAAAGAATATGTGCAATGAATATAAGGTATGATGTCCATAATGTACAGTTATGTGTTCTTGAAAGATGTGTACCCGTTTGTACTGGAAAAAACCTCAATCAATCATTATACCTCACTTTCGAGCATTTTAATCAATCCCCCTCATTTAACCAATTTTTATCCTCAATGCATAAGGAGAGAAGGGTATTGTGCTCAAAAGATCCTATCTCCCTAGATGACTCCTCATTTAACCAGTTTTTCTCCTCAATGCATAAGGAGAGAAGGGTATTGTGCTCAAAAGATCCTATCCATGAAATCTATTTGCAATCTTTATTATAAAATTTCCATGCAATAAAGAAAGGGTTCAGTAAGATTACAATATCCAGAGCAGTGATTATCCCTTTGTAAATGACAGGGAGAACGAAATGCAACACTAACTTCTTGCCTCCAGACATTCTCTTCCATACACACAAGAGTACTGCTTTGCAAATTGATTACACACAAATATACAAAAGACAAACCTTGTTTCTTTGTTTCAGGATAAAAACCACTAGTGTAAAATAGTGGTAGAAAATCTCGGGAGACAGAAATTTCTGTTTTCCTCAAGTTCTTTAGTGAGGACTGCATAGCTTCACAAAATTTATATATGCATTTTACAGTAGCGGTTATAATGTGAACCGGAATGGTGCAGGATAAAAATATGCTTCTAATGAGTATCAAGTTTTCTATTGTGAACATCCGGCAGGTCCAAGGTGATGTGGCCATCCCTAGGGTCAGGTTCATGAAAGGCAGAGGCCAAGTTGCACCTGCACAGGTATCATGGAAAAGTCTGGTAATGAGCATTGAAGGAATCCCCAGGGAAGAAAGTTGACATCAAGCTCATTACAGAGGACTAGGACCATCAGGACCCATATAAATGGCTGTCACCACACATTCTCTGTTTATAAACATTATGAAACCTGTCAACAGTATGTTCTGTTGTCTTCTTTTGGATTGAAAGGTAAAAATGGTCTGGACTGTATAAAAGCAAACCCAAATTATATTTGTAGTTGGGACAGGAGTGGGATATGCTGGTTTGATAATCTTAGTGGTTTGCAGTGTAATCTGAACATCCTAAATTTTGTGAACTACAAAGCTTTCAATTGCTTATTGACTTGTGGTTAATAATCTATTTTCCTCTAGCAAAAAAAATATACACTCTAAAACAATAAGGGCAAGGTACCTGCTCCCAGGACAAGGAGCCATGACGGATATTTTCTGGCTGGGATTTCCCTAGGGATCTGGTTAGTTCTTACTGGATATTGTATGGCTTCAACTCTGGTCCCAATAAATCCACCTATAAGTGTAAGAGGCACAGAGATGCAGAACCAGAGGGACAATAGGATGAAGAAAAGGGAAATAGGGATAGCTCATGTGCTGTGACTGCCCCACAAAATAAAGATCAATATGTTAAGGATTAAAAACACCATCCCAGGGAAGAATTGAACCCCGAATCCTCATACTCATGGACCAACACCTTAATTTTTAGGTGATTTATTATGTAGTAGTTCTTATCTTGGTCATAACCACCCACGGGGAACCCCATCCATTTAATCACTATGTCATTCTATTGAGTGTATCTCATGACTGGGAGATTGTCAAGAATCAAATTGACTTGGTAAAGATCATCAATCCTTTGCTTCAAGACCTTTACTTGCTGTTCATTTAAGGGCTTAGTAGTGCAAAGATAAACATACTCGTTCATATGAAATATGAAATATATAAGGGGAGGACTCGATCTGGTCACCCATGAGAAGCTCACCCAAATTCTCTGCACTTTTTTTTGGGCCCTTTGGAAGGTTGACAATAGGGTAGACTGTAATAGCTAAAGGGCAGCTCAGTCTCTATTGATGTCAGAGAGTTCACCTTCACAGTCAATTCTCCACCTTTAGTGTATGTGTGCAAATAGCTTCCAGGTAAATAAAACCCATTACAAACATTAGCAAATGAAAAAATAATACCATTCTTTCAACTTTCTACTACTGTATTTGTAAGACCATCATGTTAGCCAAAACTTCCTCAAATAAAATGGATTAACATAAGGAGGCAATACAAAGCAGACAATTAAAATAACACACATGGATTAACATACTTACCGGTTCCATGAGATTAAACAAGCAATTCATAATATATAAGTTAATTGAAGCTAACATAAACACCTAATTAACTCATATAAAAACTTACAAGCTAAGATGTAACTCCAACAAGCTACGTACCTTTCCTACTTAATCTTAACTGGATACAAATACCTTAGCTTGGAAAAGCTTGGTCAATGCCTCAACATGTAGAATTTGAAGATCTTCCAAACCAGAAATCTCCAGCC
>LPNX010837235.1:0-11013 GCA_001517045.1 Pseudotsuga menziesii
ACCCATGATCACTCAAGTTGTCATTTTCAACCACAATATGCCTTCTATCATGGTTCCTTCCATCGCAACTACTTCTCATTGAAACTTTCCCTTATGTTGCGAACATATTACTTCGCAGATTCCCATCTACTGCTACTTATTTTTTCATCACTCTTCCTCATTTGGGTGGCGAATCTAGTTCCTGTTAGAAAGAAGAACAGGGGAATAAGAATTTTTATTGATTTCAAAAACTTGGATAGAGTTTCCTTGAAGGATCATTACCCTCTTCCCAAAATGGACCATATCTTACAGAGAGTAGTGGGTTATTAGAGGATCTCCATGTTGGATGGTTTCTCAGGCTATAACCAGATTGTGGTTCATATAGATGACTAAGAGAATATGACTTTCACCACTCCTTGGGGCACCTTCATGTATGCTAAAATTTTGTATGGCCTGATGAACATGGGTGCAATGTTCTAGCGGGCCATGGACATATCATTCGTCAGTGAAAAGGATAAAATCCTGCTTATTTATCTGGAGGACATCACTATTTTCTCCAATTCTAATGAATAACATGTCTCCCACCTATTGAGAATGTTCAAAAAGTACAGGAAATTTGGCATCTCCCTGAATCCTAAAAATTTGTTCTTTTCTATGAAGGAAGGAAACCTGCTTAGGAATATAATCTCTCAAGAAGGCATCAGGATAGATATCAAGAGGGTCAAGGATATTAGCAAAATTGAGCTCCCTCGAAATAAAGCAGAGCTTCAATAGTTACTGGGAAAGGTAAATTTCCTTAGATGATTTATTGTTTCATTTGCTGAAATAGTCAAATACATAACTAACATACTATGAAAATACCAAGAGATCAGGTAGATGCTCAAAGCCAGGAAATCATTTGAGGGAATAAAGAAGGCCATATCCAAGGCACCTATCCTCACAAGCCCATATTTCTCCAAATATTTTCTCATCTTCTCATTTTCCTCCAAGCACAAAGTGGCAGGAGTGCTACTACAAAAGAACCATGAAGGATATGAGTAGCCCATCGTCTTCTACAACAATACTTTGAGGGATGCCCCCTTGAAGTATAACATCCTAGACAAGAAATCATATGATCTAGAGAAGGATCTAAAGTATTTTATAGTATACATCCTACATTCCCATTATATCCCACATTCCCACCAACGTTGTGAAAGACATCCTAACTCAACCAGATCCGGAGGTACAAAGGGGAAAATGGATTGCAATTTTTCTAAAGTACGATCTGGAAATGAAACCCACAAAGTTGGTAAAAGTCCAGGGGTTAGATAAAATTATGTCCTAGTCCAACTGTAATTGTGTCATCCTACATATGATCTCTGAGTTTTTAGCTAAAGAGTAGGAGCCTCAAAGAGATTTGCCCCCCCCAATAGGTGAGTACTTTCTATCGTCACCATGGTACGATGATGTCATTTTTGTCCTGCAACATTTGCAAGCTTCGGAGGGTATGGATAAAACCAAAGCCATATTCCTCAAACAGACATCGACAAGGTTTTGCATCCTAAATGAGAAGTTATATTGGAAAGAGCCCGTGGGAATTTTGCTGAATTGCATGGACGAGCACAAGGATTAGAAACTTACTGAGGAATTCCACGTAGGGTAATTTACTAGAGGGAATCACTAATAGAAAACAACAGTAAACAAAATCATGAGGGCAAGATTCTATTATCCTATGATATTCTTTGAAACCCATAAAAAAGTAGCGTCCTTCCATAAATGTCATATTTTTGAAGGCAGGAGAAAGTTGGTATCATTTCCCTTAAAGCCTATCCAGGTCAAAGCCCATTTTTAGCAATGAGGACAAGATTTTATTGGGGATATCAATCCTCATTCTTTGGGGCTTCATAGATGGATCCTGACCACCACTAATTACTTCACAAAATGGATCGAGGCCATCCCCACAAGGTAAGCCACTGAAACAGTAATCATACAATTTTTGGAGGAGCATATCTTATCTAGGTTTGGTGTTCCTAGGAAAATAATTATTGATAATGCTTCATCTTTTAAGTCAAAGAAAATGATCGCCTTCTGTTTTAAATATCAAATAAAGATGGGGCATTCCACCGCCTAGTAACCCCAAGGGAATGGAATGGATGAATAATCAAATAAGAGCCTCATGAGAATCATAAAGAAGCTGCTGCAAGAAAATAAGAAGGCTTGGCACACTAAATTGATCCATGCCTTCTGGGATGACAGAATCAGCATAAAGAAATCTATAGGAACCTCACCATTATAGCTAGTCTATGTATCAGAAGTAATTTGTCCTATTTCCCTAAGCTTACCAGTGATGAGATTGTTGCAAGAAGAGGATGTTGAAACTCACCCCACCCAGAGGAGGATGTATCAATTAGTTGAGCTATAGCAGCAAAGGGAGCATATATCTGACAGGAAATAACTTTTCCAAGACAAGATGAAAGAAATTTTTGATAGAAGAACCAAGATCGGCGATTTCCAGATAGGTGATGTGGTGTTACAATGGGATGCACCCCACAAGGGGAAAGGAAAAAATGGAAAATTTGATCACCTATGGAAAGTCCTGTACAATATCTCCACCTTTAGGAGAAATAATTCTTAGGTTTTGGAAGAAATGGAAGGTGGTTTGGAATCTGGAACTCCGGTTGATGGGAAGCTCCTCAAACATTACTTTTTGTCAAATAATTTAGTCCCATTATCATTTTATATACCATTTCCTTTTGTTTTAAGACATAATGCATGTGTGGATGGATCTTTGACAAGATTTAAAGCCCAAGGTGAAGGAAGTACGATCTTCAAGAGACACCATCATTTAAGTTTGTTTTCCAGGTAAATTACAAGGAGCTGTAGGAGAGCCGGGGTGACCTAATGGATAAGACATGTGGCCTACATGGTTCTTTTCTACCTCGTAGGGAGGATAACATCCCCAAGTTGGAGCCATTGTTAGCACCTAGCTCACAGAAGTGCTAATATTTTGAAGGGATTCGGCATATGGGATTGGCCTCCTCCCAAGATGGAAGGACAACCAATGGATAGGTTAAATGAAAGAACAAAGCCTGAAAAAATGTGACTAGACCCTATAGACCCTGAAAATGAATGACCTAAGCACGTAGCTAAGGCAGGTAGAAGGTGAGAAATTTTTTTCCAAAAGGGAAGGTGCATGGCCCATTTAAATATGAAGGGTTTTGAAATTCATGCCTTCCTTCAAAAGCTAATGGCCATGATCCTCCAACACTAGTGATCTACGGTGGGAGCATGATTGTCAGCAACAACATGCGTGGTGGTTAACTGGATGGAGTGTTGGGAAGGGGTATTAAGGACCATGCAAATGGACGACCAATATCTGATGCTGCACTTAATTCATGGTGCCAAAAGGTTTCGCTTGGTGAAAGTTCATGGTGGTTAACAAAGGAGGCTAGCGTGACCCATTTTAGGGTCCCACATCTCCTAGTAGCCAATATTTGATACGATCCAGATCAATTATGTCGGGAAGATTCATTAGCGAAAGGTGGAGGGAGGTTAACTCCGGTGATGAACGCAAAATCACTTAAAGGGCCACAATAAGAAACGATAGATCTCCATGCAGATGATATCTATGGTTAGAAACAATGTCGTGCAATGCAAGGTTGTTGAAAGATAGGGATGTGCACAAAGGAGACACTCAGTTGCAGTATGGGCATGATTCAGTAAATTGGGTCACTCATTAAAAACTGAAACAGTTAAAAAGAGTTGGACGTCAGCATCAGAGCATGAAAGCGTGCGTCTCTCCTTATGCATTTTTGTTTTGGGTTCGTCCTGGCTACTGCACTATGAGGCTAATTTCAGGAAAAGAATCAGGGATAATAATTCCCCCTCGAGAAATCATCGAGATTTGAAATGATGATCTGGGATTTGATTCCCAATTTTTGTAACAGAATTGGGCTCTGTTTTAGGGTTGGTCCCGAGAACCATGAGATTATAATTAAGACCTCAATTGATGAGGCAAGGGTTGGAATTTTCATTTAGAAATCATTTAGCTCTCATTTTATCTTTGTAACTCTCTTTAAAGTATTAATGAGAAATATTCTCTTGCGTTTCTGAGATTCATCATGGTGCTTGAATTCAGTCTATTTTTCTTGTTCATCACTTTCATTTTTGTGTATTTCTGCTAATGCGCTCTAGATCAGTATACAAGGAATTCACTCTCAGCTAAGCGCTCTTCGTATCAAATGCTGCATTTATTATTGTGTTCTGGTAAATGGTTTGGAATTATTCTCCTATGCTCTACTGCAAAAACCAGCCTTTTTTTTCCATTCTACTAAAGGCGGCGTAAGAGATTCATCCACAGATAGGTGCCACTTGCTTCGTTGGGATTTTTATATCCTTCTTCCTTCATCACCCTTTCAATATGTTTGACTATTTGTGCTATTTACTTTGCCTCAAATTATAAAGGAAATTCCCTTTCTCATTTTTGTTGTAATACCCTTCATTGATTTATGATTTGAGTACATTTCCTAATGTTTTTCCTGTATGTCTTGTTCTACCATTTTTTAAAACTATCAACGCCTTGTTACCTACAAAAATATATCCTTCTATGAGTTATCCAAAGTTGTATGCATATGTGTTTCTTTCCTCTGTGACAAGAGAGAGCCCTCTATGACCATATTGGCTAGAATATGGTCTAAAGTTGGTTGAAATGGTTACCCCTGTGAGTTCCTACAGCAACCATTGGAATATTACAGGGTTCTAACACCTTCCATTAAATATTTCATGCTAGATGGATATGAAAAATTACCGAAGGGTGGAATACTACAAAAGAATATCACAATGAAATTAAGGGGCGAAGAGGATCTTTGGAAAGTGGGATTGAAGGGTAAACTATAGACTAAGGAAAAATAGAACTCAAAGGAGAAACTCAAGGAAATGTTTCCTCATCTCCTTCAAATCTTAAACTTATGGGAACTAAAATCCACCTACAATGGGGAGGGATTATCTGAAATTGATCTACATATTAGATATCGTGATTGGTAAATTTTGATCATCAACTTTTCACACATTTTGGGGGCCTGTTGTGCCCTGGCTCAACAGCTTTAAAAAAAAAAAAAACATTATTTCATCTAACAAAATCCTATTTTGTTTCATGAAATGTTCAAATTTCAGAGTGCAAAATAAAGAAGAATTACGGCTACTGAAACGATGCCATTTTGCCAGCTACTGAATTGGGGAAATTCATTGTTTTTAAAGAAACCTTTACAACTATAGAATACTTAACAAAATCATCACTAATGAGTTATTATTTGTTTTTGGGTTTGCAATCAAAGGATAAATATTAATGATTTCTATATCCTTTGCCTTATCCTAAGCTAGAAACTAATCCAAAACATTACGAATTGATTTTGATGATTTTGTGATTCTAATTATTACTAAAGTTGAAATATTATCAATGGTTGGTTCATAGTGATTTTGGTAAAAACCTAGAGGATGTAAGCCAAATGTGTTACAAGCCATTTCAGACATATCCTAAGTTCACAAACCATGGTTGACATTACCACAAATATATATGCCGATCATTATTATATGGTATGTTTTGCAAAGTCGATTCTTGATTTAATGGTTTGTAATTATGTTTTAGTATCCACCACCTTTCAAGGGTAAGTCGAAGCTAAGGTATGGGGATATGCATTATTGTTCAACGTCAGATCAAAACTATGTCGTAGCCTCCACCCTGATCCATTCTCTGCGAAGTCGATATGCAATCATGACAAAGGTAATGAAACCTGTCCTTCACGTTTAAGTCTGAGTACTTGTCCTCTGCCATGGCTGCCTGTCAATTGGACACTTGTTCTGGGTACTGCGAAGGGTCATGTATCATTAACGTTGGTTGAATAATGATAAAATGACTTACCCAGGGTTTTATACCATCATTCCTTTTTAATCAATAACCTCTTGCAGTGATGATGCTCCCGTCGATGCTGAAATTATAGGGGTGCACTTCACGTTCTTTCATGGCTCATTTTCCTTATCAGGGGTCTGAGTTTCATGTTTCGTTCTTGCTCAGGCTTTATCCCGGGTACTCATTATCTGATTTTCTGTCGTTTATCGAGCCGTGGTATTTCTTTTCTGTGCGTTTACGTGCCTCGACATTGCCGTTCATGGCGCCTGTAGTGAGGGTAGAGCCGTGCGAAACGAAACTGCTAGACTCGGACCTTGAACTGTCAGCAAAAGTTCAAGCCATTGGGTGGATGCCATTCATCACGAGGTTCTCTAATTCGAACCCCAAAGTTACAAGGGTTTTCGCTCTCTCCCTGGCCGATTATCGAGTTGAAGTGGGTGACCTTTGTTTCCGGGTTGATGAAAGATCATTGGCGCTTGCTACAGGTCTGTCACTAGAAGGTGAGCGATGGTTTAAATATAAACGCATGGATATAATGGAGTGGCAGTAGCTGCTTAAAAACCCCTGCCAGGATGTTTCATTTCGAATCGGGGTAGCTCGCAAGTATTTCAAGAAAGAGTGGCGTCCTGTTCTTGACTTGATCCACCGATACCTCACCTGCAAAGGCTGCCTATCATCAGCGTACGTATATCATCTCAGAATTATGTCTGTATTCATAGGTTTCCCACTGAAATTACCTTATTATCTTTTGCATAGTCCGTTTAAGATGTCTAATGCGATCAAAAGGGGTCCTAAAAATGTCAGTCACAGTCTCTTCCACCATGGTTTGGTCTGTATCTTAATTGACAGAGAGTTGTCTAAGTCGAACCGGTCTTGGGATGAATTCATTGAGGCCAATGGTTTTTCCTCGTTCTGTCATTGTATGTTCGACAATCTGGATGAGTACAACAAGCACAAAGAGCCAAGTTCAGTTGCAGTCTCTCCTTCATGTAAACCCTTGTCAAGCCCTGAACCTTACAAAGATCCTATGCCTACTTCAGCAAGAAGTGTTGATACTCCGTCGGGTTTGAAGTGTGTAAAGAAGCCTCCCTCTCTGTCACCGATTACGCCACGCAATGATACAGATAAAATTCGTAATCATGGCCGAGATAGACCAAAGGCCAAATCGGCGGGTAGATTTACCAGGAGCATGGCAAGAGGGAATATTGCCAAAAACCCCATGTCTGGTAATGCTCGTATTGATACTGTAGTGATTGATGATGAAGCCGAAGACCTGCCTGTGAATGATCAGTCTACCGAGCATGAGTTCAATTTGAACTTGGACCATGATAACCCTCCTCCGATTGATAAAGAAGTTCAGGTAAATCTTGTCATGGGTCATCCAACTGAAGAGAATCCCGTAGAGTTAGGCTCACCTGGTTCTTACTGCATTGATGGTATGATGCATCCTCTGTTCATTAACTATCTTTTAGACAAGATTCGTAGAATGGAAGAGAGGGTAAAAGAAGTGGCAGCAAATCGTGATTCGATGAAGGCTGATAATGCTGAGTTAATCGAGAAAATGGTTTTCAATGATAAGCAGCTCTTACGCTTGAGAAATCATAAGAATAAGTTAATCATACGAGTGCTTAAACTACAGTTCGAGAATGATAGAAATGAAGAGAAGCTTCGAGAGCTCAATGCTCAGATTGCACTCATGCAATTTAAGGGACGGCCACCAAAACCGTCAAGTGGTGTGAATATCCAGGTTTTTAATGCTCCAGTAAATTTGTAATGTTTTGGCGGTTCGTTTATTTTGATATCAGGTTTAATTATTTTATTTGTTTTTCTATTTTAATTACATTTTAATTATGTTTCTTTCTTGTATTGCATCGCAGGTAGTATGATGGATATCTTCCCTCCCCGATTTTGATGATTTCGGTTGAATGGATAATCCTTGTATATGTGGAAGCGAATCGATCTTGCAGGAACTATTTTCCAGGTGTCGTTACCTTATCTATGTCCTCGATCTCATGTTATGGACTGAATGGTTCCGCGTATGCTAAAAAATGACATGTTCACACTTGTCATTTTTATGGAAATCAGTTAGGGATTTCAATTTTGATTATCTCCAGATCTTAGAAGGTTTTATTTTGGGGATATTAAAATGTATTTATAGGGCATATAGCATAGTGCTAAAGGGGGTCGATATTTTGGGAAAGGGAGGACAAGACCGCTGTTCGATCTATCTGTAACTCAAGATAGTTAACTGTCAGTAGCTACAGCATTTGAACTGGTGATATTTAATACATATATACGGTTTTTTACACTTTACATATGATTTATGATATCTTTCGGTTTTTTCACTCGTTTCTATATTATAAATGTTTGTGATAATTTCTTTGATGAATTGTGCAAATATTATTTATAAGCATCGACTGTTACTGTTTTTCGATTTGGTTGATATGCCATGTTTTGTAATTAATGATTGATATCATTGTTATATAATAGGTAACAATTTCTGTGTGGTTTCGATAGTGTTTAAATTTCTTTGAATATTATCAAATATTTTCATACAGTGTCCTTATCAGCATAAATTGATTACAGGTTAAATTTTCTATTGCTCCTGATCAGGATAGTGTGTAGATTAGGATAATATGTGTTTAAATTTTGATTGATTATATTATTCGGAAAAATCTATTTGAATCAGATCCTTTTTAGCAATTACAAACATTCAAATTATTTCTGTTGTAATTACTGTACACTATGTATATTATACATCCCTATAGGGTATTAACTCTGTTAATTTTATCTATTCATTCTTGTATTTAGAATTGACTTCTTCAAGCAGGTTAAATATAACAGTTTGTCATCTTGTAATATATAACATGAATTAACATTGGTAATCATAAGTTTAGGAATGATTAACAATCAGTAGCATTAGTTTCAACCTTTAGACTTTTTAAAATTCCAGGCTAACAGAGCCTTTAAACCTATTGGGAACAACCATCCCAAACAGCTTGGAGCCTAATCTAAGGATCCTGGTCTGGGTTGTCTCCCCCGTTGCGGGCTTAGTCAATTACGCCCGTCAATAATGGCGCGAGAAGGAGGGCCAGCTTAAGCACATGGCTAATGAAAACAGTCCTATAGACAAAATTAATCAGCCTATCACCCCTCAAGTACAGCCAGGTACACAACCACGTTCATCGCGATTGAATGAAACCCCAGTAAGCGACTCTGTTCGAAATATTATCTCTCAATTTGACTACAACGCTCCCCGTCGACTTGAAGAATTTGATCAATTCGAACAGTCCATAGAAGAATCTCATAGAATTTTAACAAGGGCTTATTCGAATCTCACTGGGTGCCAGCCCACTGAATTACCTCTCCCATAGATCACCCGTCCTCGTACTCGTCATCCTGAATTTGTTTCGGGAGAACAAGAACAGTCTGTAGGTGCCATCCCCGATCTTCAAATATGACCATCTGTAATAGGCACCAATCAACCTTCCTCTTCTGCAGGACCACTTGCTTCAGGAGGGTCTGGTCAACCACCATCACCGCCTCATTCTACTCCTCGTATTCTTCAAACACCACCACCACCGCCTCCAAATCCAGGAAACATGGCAGGTGCAAACCCTCCAAACCCTAATGCTAATATTCCATGGCTAGCTCAGGATGCAGTGGCTATCCCCGAAGTTCAACATCCTTTACCTAAACACCCTGAGAAATTACTGCCTAAGTTCAACCCTGAGTCGAAAGAGCCAGCGGAAGATCATGTCAAGAAATTTATATTGGTAGTTCGACTCCTTGATGTTGAACATGAAGATGTGGTTTGTCGGCTTTTCCCTTATACATTTGAAGGAAAAGCATCGACATGGTATTTTTCACTTACAGTTGGTTCCATTACTAGCTGGAACGAATTCGACCTTGCATTCATGAACAAGTTTGGAGATGACAAGACTCCGGCAGTATTAGTATTAGAACTGTCTAAGATCCGCATGGAACCTAAGGAAAGGGTCGAAGATTTTAACCAACGTTTTTTAACTCTAAGGAACAGAATCCCTGCCACTTCAAGGCCAACTGAGGATGTCACCGTTGAATTTTACACTTCAGCTCTGCCTGGAAAAATAGCCATGTTTGTCAGACAAAAGGCTAAACTTACCCTCGTTGAAAATTTTGAAGAGGCAATTAAGGTCAAAAAAGATGTGACTGCCACAAATGCAAACCCCGGAGTAGATACCGATTCAGCATCTTCTTCTCGCAAGAAGACTGACAGCCCTACCAAAACTGTAGCAAGCTCTGAAAATAAATGCCAAGATGCCTTAGATCTATACAGCCTCCAAAGAGTTATCAAGAAACTATCTAATGAAATCATTGATTTAAAAAAGGGTACTTCTGAAAACACCCCAAACAAAGAATTACCCAAACAATTCTTCAGGAGACCTTTTCAAAATCCAGCTGCAAAACAAACTCCACCCTCTAAAGCCAACAGCATTGAGGAACTCAATAGTTTCCTCAAATTAATAGTTTTAGATCTAGAAACATCTACTGAAATTGAAACTCAGTCCACCGGATAGAGTTCTCAAGATGACCAAAACACAGATGATAGCAATGACAAGAAACCACCCCATGTCATTAGTCATTTTTGGGACACCTCAAAATTGACTGATGATGAGGATGTGGTTGTTGTAAATGTAAATCAGCACCAGTACAACACCAGAAGTAAGAAGGATCAGCCCCCAGGTGAACCTTCTACAACTGCTGCAGATAATAATTCCGCTGTCAAAAACAAAGATCAGCCCGCAAATATTAAATCTTCCCATTCTCTCGAGTTAGAATACGACCTGATTGAAGATTTAAAGAAAAGCAGAGCCAACATCTCGCTCTATGAGCTTCTCAAGCTACCCCTGATTCGAGATAAAGTGATGCAAGGAGTTTCCCCAAGTAAAACTGGTAAGACTCCTTCCAATCAAAATACTTCTGTCAACGCTAAGGATAGCTCAAATAAATCTCTAGTCAATGCATCATCCATAGGCAAGAAATCTGATTCTTCAACCTAGCCATTTTTACTTACATTCAAAATTTTTAATCGTAAAGTACATAACTGTATGATAGACTCAGGGGCCTCCAAGAATGTAATTCCTTACTCTGTATGTAAAAAACTTAAT
>LPNX010837263.1:0-68498 GCA_001517045.1 Pseudotsuga menziesii
CACCTATGGGGGATTTGCCTATTTTGGGTAAGCCTGCTTTATGCTAGATTTGGATGCTTCCTCATGCATTCGATTTGCTCATGTATTCTATATATTCAGTCGCCTATGTTATTACAGGGTTGGCTATTGTACACTCAGTTAATATAATTTTGTGTTACAGCTCCATATTCAGTCTCCATTGTTGATAATTTTGCATGATCAATTGTTAATTGTTGTGGGTGAAGTTAATCTACTGCAGGCCTAAATTTCTACAAGTGGGGGACTCAATTTCTCTGATTTGCAGATGTGTTGACAGAGGTTGTCACTCTTGTAATCTCTATTTTTATATTAATAGAAATATATTTTTCTGTCCAATAATATGTGTTTAAATGAGTATTTTATCCATGGATGCTTTTAAATGCTTATATGTTATTGATTATATATGCTAGAGTAGGTCTAACACAAATATATATAGCATGCTTGTCTTGTTTGCTGATTCTTGAGGAAGCAATATAGCAATACAAGCTAGAGTTGGAAAGCTCAACGGGGATCTATATCAACCTTCCAGAATAAGGTACGAATTGAGATCCTTTAGTGTTAGATACTTGGTTTCTCTTGCATATTGGAAATGATTGATTTCTGGAGTCAAGCTGTCTGTTGTGGTACTCCAAGCCATAGAAATTTCTCTCCGTAACATAATTGGTGACTCTTATGGGGAGTTCCTAGTAGTTGTCCTTTGGGGATTTTTATCGGCATTTAATGTTCTTGAATTGCTCTTATTTCTCTGTTTTTGAGTCGGGTCTGGGGGCATGTTTTCCTGGTAGTGTCTGATTGGTGTGAATTTTGTCTTAGCTTATCTGTTTTCCTTCATTTTTTATACATTTTTCTTCATGTACATGAGTTTTTAACTCACAGTCACATGTACATGCGGTTTTGACTGATATAGCCACGTACATACGTGGGTTTCCTGCGAACAGTCGCATATGCATTGAGGTTTTCCTTTTAGAGGAGGATTTATTGTTCCTGGGTGAATTTTGATGATTGCTGAGTCTCCTTTGATACTTCTAGAGTCTGTATACACCTTTGTTTCTGACCAGAGACACTTTTTTTAGGGTAAATTTGTTTTTTTAAGAATGTTCTTGTCATTGCATTTTCGATTTTTTGTTTTGGGATTAGTACATTAGGTCTCTTTTACCTTAGTACTTTGTGTGAGTGTTGTTTGATTGTGCTTGCAAAGTCTAGGGGTGGTAGAGTCATTCTTTTTCTTTAGTATCTCATTTTTATTCAAAAAATTCAAAAATATTTGCTTCTTTGCATCATTATGCATTGCACTTTGCATGTTGCATGGTACTTGCACTAGGTTTGCTTAGAGAAGTATTAGTCATGCTTTCATATAGGAATGATTGCATTTGTCATTTGAATAAAAATTTTACATTTCACGTAGTAGCATGACCTATTTTTCATTCGACACAATGCATTTGCATTGATTGTTAGGTGTGCATTTTGCTTCATGTTGCGTCATAACATCATTGGTTGCACGACCATCTACCTCTTTTGAGTAATAAAGCCAAATAAAATCAACACTTAATTAAAATGGATTACACTATTTTATTTGATAGGGTACACCAACAAGATTAGGTTTTAGGGTCTTGGAATAGTTCATTGTGAGTAAATTCTCCAAGACCACTAAACAACAACATGTATGTGTCTATCTAGGTGAGAGTGTGAAATTCCTTGGTATAATTAGTGTTTCTCAGGGTCCTCCTCTCACAAGGGAGTTAAGCAAGAGGCAGTTTGAGAATTTATTGATTGGGATGACCCCTAATCATAACTGAGTAGCATCGGAGATATTTCCAGGATTGTATTCATATCTCGGGGCTCTTTCAAGAGTTTTGGGCTTTGTTACCCTCCCCATACAGTCAATCCCACCTGTGACTGTCTGCCTGAGCATTGATTATATTGAGGTGACCTTATTTGCCTTACCTAGGTTATCGAGGGGGTACTTTGCAGGGATTATTCTGTAGGTGTCCCGGCTAGTTTGGGGTTGGACAGCACAGTCGCTATACACGTTGAAGCTGAGGGCCACAATAATTGGTTATGAACCTTTGCTTGTTGTGTATGGAAGTCTCAAGCCTCTCCTAGGCGAGACATACCTGCTTCATTTGGGAGCTCACTTATCCTACCCTTGATTGCTTGTGTTTGGCTTTAGATTTTATTGGTGTATGCTATGTGCATGTTAGCTTTGTTAGGGTTTGCGTAATTAGAGAGTCTTTTTCATTTTTTTGAGTCATTGTGGATTCAGGTGCGACTCCTTGTCATTCTCATCGTTTAGCAGGACTTCCACCTTATCACATTGATTCACACACGATGGGAGATCATGAAGATGAAATTCTGCAGCTACCTTCTTCACTTCGCAAGGTGGAGGAAGAAGAGCCTACTACTACATATGATCCTTCACCTGATATACCTACACACACTGGGTATGATCCCTCATTCACAGGTCACCGGTATTGGTTTTCAGGCGACGAGACTCATCCTGAACTTGCGAGCACTAGTTATGACATGTCTGGTATTCCTGCACATGATTCGACTCGGCATGCCAAGTCAGAGTTTGAACCTAACACCATGCCTGAGGGCATTCCTAGTCACTACCATGTGGAGAGATTTGGGAACATGAGTCACATTGCACCCTCCATCCCGGCGGTGGAGGTCACATCTTATGTCCACCCTAGACCTGGTGCTAGTAGTCCTATTCGAATACCAGACCTAGACATGTGACTATAGGGAGCACCACTTACATAGTTTCACATGTCCCTTCATCCTCTATTCCTATTTCTTCAAATTCTATTCCTCCCCCTCATTCATGTGGTCCTTTGGGATGAAATGTTGCTATGAGTCATGTTTGTACTACCGCTACTCGCGTAGTTGTGTCTCAGGGTCAAGTACCTCCTGTTGTTTTGGGAGGTCTTATTCCTACTTCTGGAGGTCATGTTACTACTTCTAGAATGTCTATTCCTACTTATGGGGTTTCTCATGGGACATCTCATGGGATTTCTTATGAACCTTATTATGGATTGCAGTATGGACAGAGTTATTCACCTTATGGGTACAGGTATCAACAACCCGCTTAATCTCTGAATTATGGCTTTGTAGCCCCACCTAGTCAAGGTACACCACATTATGGTGCTTCCATGCCACCCTACATGGGTCAAACAGGAGGAGGGCACTATGGCTAAGGCCATGGTGGTTACAATAATCAGCCTTATGTGAACCAAAATTCTCAGGGAGCGAGGCATCCACCTGCTCATCCTAGGCTCCCTTTCCTCACAACACTAAATCTTCTTGACTTGTCGAGACTAATAAATGATCCTGTATCTCATGACCTGGCTTGGATGGCTGTCCCTAATAAGATTCCCTCAGACATCCCCAAATTCAAGGGCAAACCATGGGAAGATCCGAGTGAACATGTTACCACATTTCTCCTATGGTGCTCTTCTAATTCCTTACACAAAGATTCTATCCATTTAAGGTTGTTTCAACGTACCCTTATAGGACCTGCCACGAAATGGTACATAGAGTTACCTAGGGGGGCATTCACTTTGTTCGATGACATAGCTATTACTTTTCTCAACCACTTCCAACTACTAGTGCATTACGACATTGGTACGAAAATCTTGTCGACATTTCGGTAAGAAAAATCCACACATATCTTGGACCATATCCAAGAGTGGCGTAGACGAAAGAGATTGATTAAATCCTTCACACCACCAGATTTTCTCCTCGAGTGGTTCCTTAAATCATTACTTCCTTATACAGAAAAGGATGTTTCTACATCCGGAGTTCAGAACGAGGAACAAGCCATTTTTAGGGCGCAGGGATTGGACTTGATTTATGCTCAATCCGGTTTGTTATATGAGATCATTCCTAATGCTTCATGTTCTAGTTTCGACCCTAAGGTCAAACCTGGACCACACGCCTATGGAATTATTGGTTGTACGAGTGCCAAACCTGTGGATTCGGTTGTGCAACAGGTCAATCAATTGTCTATCAACCAATCTACCTCGGGACAAGCCACAGATTCATCTCAACCCACCCAAATGGCGAGTGTGCTTTTGGTGCAATTGTCGAACCAGAAGGGTAACTAGCAACTCAGAAGGAATAAGAAGAAGGGTAAGAACAATCGTAAGGGTTGCAATAGAAATGAAAATGCCAATTCTAATGACAAGAATGCCCAAAATGCTGGGGGGCACAAGCAGTATAAATGTAAGGTTAAGTTTCCTTGCAAGTTGTGTAAGGAGGACCACCTCACTCACTTGTCGCCTCAGATAGATGAAGCCTTGAGATTCATAGTGCAGGGCCCAGCTTTACTGACCAACCCTTTACCTCATAATAAAAACGTGAACTTGAGGACCCATGATCAGTCTGGTGGTGATCAAGATCCGCCAGAGGCTAGTGGTCATGGTTGCATCAACATGGTTCATGCTACTAAGGTTGTGACTCATGTGAAGGACTATGGTTCATCACAACCAGACCTTGGAAAGGAACCTGATCCACCCGGGAGTCCTTTGCATATTGAAAAACCTATGGATAAACCTGAAGTTGTACTTCACATACCTAAGGGAGTCCTTAAGCATTCAAGGCACAATCCTAATGCCCGAGCTTCCCAGAACTATTTTGTTGTTGAGGATTTGGGCCACACTCCTTGTGCGATGTCTGCACTAGAAGTACTTCAGAGTTGTCCTTCGCAAAGGAAGGATTTGCTTTCTTCCCTTGATGTAAATGATGATGATTCTTCCTCCGTCATCAAATTTGAAACTGCAGGACTACAGCCTCACTTGCCTTACTATGTGTCTCTCTTGATTCATGTAGAATGTCTTAACATGATCGTCAAACGCACTATGATTGACAAAGGCACTGCTGCTTCCGTGATGTATTTGGCATGTTGGAAGGGTTTAGGTTCCCATGAGTTGTCTAAATCTGGTACCATGTTGACTTCTTTTGATGGGATATTGTTTTGACCACACAGGATTCTTCCTTCTCTTAAGGTCTATTTGGGAGGGAAGATCGTTGAGATAGAGGTTGAGGTGGTTGATGCATCCCTTGACTACAATTTGTTGCTGGGTAGAAATTGGATGTACAGTATGCAAGCCATAGATTCTTCTCTATTTCGAGTTGTATGCTTTCTGTTTAATGGGAAGATAGTTACGATTGGTCAAATGTCATTCAAGAATCTGCCAGTTACCACATCTTCGGGAGCTTCCATCCCAATTGTAGAGCACTCTCAGCCGGCAACTGAGAGTGTGGGTGTTGGCATGTATCCATCCCTTATGGGAAGCTTTAGTTGTCCTGCACCTATTCTTATGATAGGGTCTAGTTCCGGTGAGGCTTTGTCATCAGTGAGATCGGTGTCTTTTCGCACAACCCATATGGAAGATCTTTGGATTCTTCCTACACCGAGTCCTTCGAGTGATCCCATCGAAGCGGACTTGTCGTTGCTTGCAACTATGATAGCATATCAAGCTAATCATGCATGTGTTGCAGAGCCTAGTCATTCCTCTTTGTGGATGGAAGAGGAGGACCCATATGTGCTTCCTACCTGGGCAGTTCAATATTCTCATGTACATGACTACCTTGATAGTGTTTTTCCTTTTGATGAAGCTATTATTGAGGCCATGTCTAGGGTTGATCCACCTTGGGAAGAGTTGCATCATAGATCTTATTTTCTTTCCAAGCTTGACCGTTTGGAGGGTGAGGACTTTAGGGAGGTTCTTAGTGAGAGAATTGGTAGTCCCGTGATTCCATTGAGCTCTCCTAGTTCGATGGCTGATGGAAACATGGAAAATATATCTCCTAGCATTCCTATAAATATCTCTCGCGGTCCTAGAAAGATTGAGAATGTCTATATTGGGGCAGAATGTTCCCATGCTAATATTTGAGAGTATACCAAGCTGTTCAAATAATTTCATGATGTATTTGCTTGGTCATATGAAGAAATGCCAGGTATCAACCCTCGCATTGTTGAACATGAGATTAAAAATTATCCCAATGCTAAGCTTGTTTGAAAACGCTTGCATGCGGTGAATCCTAGGAAAGCACTCACGATTAAGGCTAAGATAGAAAAACTGTTGAATGTCGATTTTATCTATCCCATTCCCTTGACAGAGTGGGTTTCAAACCCTATTTTGGTGGATAAGAAGCAGGAAATGATTCGCATATGCACTGATTTCTGTGACTTGAATCGTGCCTATCTTAAGGACAATTTCCCCACACCATTTATTGATCAAATTTTGGATGAGTGTGCAGGGAGCAAGGTATTTTACTTTATGGACGGCTTTTCTGGATACAATAAGATACAAATTAAATCTAAGGACCAACATAAAACTGCCTTTATTTTTCCTTGGGGAACCTTTGAATTCAGAATATGCCTTTTGGCCTTAAAAACGCTGGAGCCACTTTTCAGCGGGCTATGACCTTGATCTTCCATGATCTCAAATCGATTATTGAAATCTTT
The DNA here is from genome assembly GCA_001517045.1 of Pseudotsuga menziesii. Classification (NCBI taxonomy): domain Eukaryota; kingdom Viridiplantae; phylum Streptophyta; class Pinopsida; order Pinales; family Pinaceae; genus Pseudotsuga; species Pseudotsuga menziesii. Next base: position 6,491 of record LPNX010837263.1, read on the forward strand.
TTGGATGACCTTGCTGCTTAGTCTCGTATGATAATGTGTCATTCCTACCATTTGAGATTAGTGTTCGAAAGGTGCCGCCATTATTTGGTCATATTAAATCCTCATAAGTGCATCTTTTGCGTGAAGTCTGCTTGTTTATTAGGATTCATTGTCTCCAAGGAGGGTATAAGAGTCGACCCTTTAAAGGTTGAGGCAATACTTCAATTGTCTCCCCCAAGAAACATTAGACATCTTCAATGTTTGTAAGGCATGTCAAACTTCTTACGGAGATTCATTGTTAACTTTGCCAATTTGACTAGAGGCTGTACGCTTCTTTTGAAAAAGGACACTACCTTTTGCTGAGATGAGCAAGCCTAGGAGTCCTTTGGTGTGATTAAGTGAGCCTTAGTATCGACCTCGGTGATTAGTCCACCTGACTATAGCTGTGACTTTCTACTTTATGTGGCTACGTCCATGGAGACGATTGGTATGGTTTTGGTTCAAGAGGATGAGGAGCTCCAAGAGTATGTCATATATTATCTGAGCTAAAACCTTGTAGATGTGGATATCCATTATTCCCATGTTGAGAAGCTTGCCTTAGCTACCGTTCAGGCGATTCAAATATTGAGACACTATATTCTCCATCGCCAGACCTTGGTTGTAGCCCATGTCAATTCATTTCAGTTCATCCTCACTACAAGGATGATTGGGGGAAAATATAATAAATGGATTGTCATCTTGCAAGAGTTCAATCTCAAGTTTGTTTTGGCAAAATCGAAGAAATTGTTGATTTTTGTGGAGCTTATATCTCATTTCCCAAGCGATGAGGAGGAGGAAGTTTGTGAGGATACGTTTGTCGATGAGCACATCTTCTTGATCTCAACTTTGGATCCATGGTATGGGGATATTATCATATATTTACAAACATTGAAGGTCCCTACTCACCGTTCATGGGATGAACGATGACAGTTACGTCACGTATCCAAGAATTACCTCATAGTGGATAACACATTGTACCGCCGTGGGGTAGATTTCATTTTACGTCGTTTTTTAACTCATGAGGAGGCTGAGCTTGTGCTGAATGATTGTGACAGAGGGGCGTGTGGTGGTCATTTATCTGGGATTTCTACAGCCCAAAAAATATTGAGAGTGGGTTATTTCTGGCCATCGATATTTAAGAATTGTGTCAATGCGGTCAAGAAGTGCCACCCTTGTGAGGTGTTTGCACGTAATATGCACTCGCGTCCTGCCTCGTTACATCCCATTATCACCGTCGGTCCCTTCACTAAGTGGGGGTTTGATTTCATGGATCGTAACCCAGCTTCATCTAGGGGGCATCATCATATTATCATGGCCATTGACTACATCACGAAATGGGATGAGGCTATGCCTACAGTTAAATCCAATGGTGAGACAGCCACACACTTTGTATTCAACCAGATTATTACTCGGTTTGGTATTCCGAAAGAGCTTGTCACTGACCATTGTAGGCACTTTTAGAATCAGATGATGGAAGAGTTGGATTTGAAGTTAGGGTATAAGCAAGAGCATTCTTCTTCTTATTACCCTCAAGTGAATGGATAGGTTGAAGCAGTGAACAAATCACTCAAGTCCATTCTCCAAAGAACCATCGCACAAAGTAAAACCAATTGACACATTATGTTATATCCTACTTTGTGGGCTTATAGGACCACTGTTAAGACTGCCACAGGTTTTTCTCCATATCAACTTGTACATGGAGTGAAGTCGGTATTGCTGGTTGAGTGCGAGATCCCTTATTTGAAGCTAGCCATAGAGCTCTTACCAGACACTTCCCCATTGGAGGAGCGTTTGGTCCACTTAAAGCAGCTTGATGAGCAGCGTCGAGATGCCTTGGTGGCTCTAGAAGTGAATAAGCATCGCGTTAAGGTCCAGTATGATAAATCTGTCCATCCAAGAACATTTAGTGAGGGAGATTTGGTCCTTTTGTGGGATCAAGCTAAAGAACCCTTGGGGGAAGGAAAATTCAACCCCATGTGGCATGGTCCTTACATTGTTAAATGTGTGTTAGAGAAGGGTGCTTATGAGCTAGTATATTATGAGAGGAAAGCCTTAGCGAAGCCTAGAAATGGGATTTACCTTAAAAAGTACTATGCATGATTTTTATCCAGGGATGACTATTGTATATTATTGTACACTATTTTGCATAGTTAGGTTTTTCTTATGGTGATAAGGTTTGTTGATTAGCTTCCATTTCTTATGGCATATGTCAATGGAGTCTTCGATATTTATAGGATTCATGGATAGTTCGAGCCGTCACACTCAACACTCAGCCTCTTCTGCTTGGGTGATTTATACTCCTGCGGGTCAGGTAATGTCTTCATGAGGCGTATGTTTACCACCCTCTTCAAACAATGTTGCTAAGTATAGTGTTGTTATTGAGCTTCTACGAGATGCCATTTCACATGGTGTTTTCTCTCTTGAGGTACGTCTTGATTCGCAGTTAGTGGTGTCACAGCTTAATGGCTTGTATCATGTTAGGGATCCAACATTATTATGAATATTCTTACGTGTGAGATTGTTAGAATGGTAATTTGACAATATAACATACATACATGTTTCGAGAATTAATAATAAAGTTGCTGACTCATATGCTAACTATGTGTTAGATTGGCATTTGTTTCATAGACAATAAGCTCATCACAAATATACATTTTTACACATGTAAATAAATAAATCGATCATCATAAACGTTTTTCATAAACATCCAAAATGTGATAATTCATAAGTGTCATAATACAAAAATGGGGCTTCCAAGCCGTCAAAATATAAATACACGGTAGTACAAAATGTATCACTCCAGGTATCTAAGCCTGAGGAGGAGGAGGGTGGTTCTGATCGTGGAACGTCACCATGGCTCTAGCTAGGCGTTGAAATAACTGCACCCATGCTCATGGTACACCCACCACCTGACACTGCATGGCCTCAGGAAAGTCCTCGACTTGCGCCATGGATACCCTATGTGTCAGCCGCACGAAGTTGGTATGAATGCTTTGTAGCATCCGCTCCACATCCACACCCGTAATGTCATCTCCTCTTCCCCTCCGTCTATGATGAGGGAAGCCTTCAGGCCACTGTGGTCCTACATCTGCATGCATATGGTAGGATGTCACTATGTGTTGTCATGCGCCAAAAACATGTCTTTTTGATTCCATATATCAAAAAACAAAAAATAAATAAATAACTCAAAAATTTTAAAAGAAGAGGGTTGGGATTCGTTACCAATGTCACCATATGTCAATCCTGGTGGTAGTGGCATGTCGGGGTCTCCCCAAAAATCTATCCCCACATATGGGTAATCATTGATGGCAACCATCTACCACTGCCACCATGGAAAGAAATCAGTTGGATAGGGGTTGGACAGCCTACCTCCACCCAGTCTGTGCATCGCATCTACCCAACGTCGTTTGGCCGAATATCGAAACCCATGAAGAGGAACGTAAACTCTAGGGCTCAATCATGGAACACGTTCAAAGAAGAACATGCTCAGTATACTACTGAAACTGAAGTTTCGCACCCTACCCATCTTGAGATGTTGCTTCATGTTGCTCAATAGTGCAGTACTCCAATCATAAACTATGGGCCTCATGCACTCCACTGCATAGAACATCAGGGGCCACGAGGCCTGGTGGAGTGAGGCTAGCCCTGCTATCCTGCTGAGTGATAGTAGTATGGCCTTTAGGCCTGGCACCTGTATGGAGTTAGTTGGGATCTGACCCCCAACCTTCTCTATGTTTGGATAACACTACACTGCTATGTACTCATCTATGGTGAGGCCACCTCTGGGCCTACAAGAACGTAGGTTCACCACTTCCCCCCTTCAGGACAATCCAGTAATAAAGTATATTTCCTCCACTTCTATGGTGAGGGACATCCCATTGATCTGGAAAGAATCTGAGTTAGGACCCCAGTAGTCTACTAGCATCTACAGCAGTCCTGGTTTGGCCCTTAAGCCACCAAGACACCAAAACTTGTAGAGCTCGCATGCACGTGGAGCTTGTTGAGCCATTAGATCAGCCCCTATTGCTTCTTCTACATTCCCGTGCTCTCGTTCCCTCCATTCTAGAACCATCCTGCACATTTAATTCAAGTTTGGGTCATTAGATATCTTAAAAAACCTTGAACACAGCTGCATATGCAACTGTTTGCAAAACAACCGCGTATGTATGCGACTTTGGGCCCCTTTTCCACGTATAGCTAGCCCTATACGCAGAAAAACTCCTGATTTTTGTGTGGGACATGGTGCATAATTTAGGATGGCCTATAAATCAAATTAGATCATGGAAAATTGAAAAATTTACATGAAAATGAAAGAGCAGGGCATGGGAAGTTACCTGGAAAAAACGGTGTCGGATTCTGCCAACTGGATCTTCCAGAATTCACGTTTGAAGTTCTGAGCTTAATTGGGTAAAAATTTCAAATGTTATATAATGTTTTGAATTTTTTACTATTTATAGAAAGTTTTCAAATTTTTGAAAATTTTTACTTCATTTTCTATAGTTTGGACCGTTTTTTACTAATATATGATGTAGGAGACCTTTTTGAGTGTTGTTTCGACCGTTGTTTTGACTTGTTCATTCTGATTTCAGGTATGATGTTTAAACTGGCATATAGGTTAGGTTTCACCTCCATTTGAATTTTTCATGACCTTATGACCTTTTCATTATAACTATAGGTATGAATCCATTCTATCATGTCATGGAACCTTCTTGCTGTTTTAGAAGTGGCATGATTTTAATGGTAGAGCTTGACCTTACATGGGTACTCTAGTTATCTCCTTCTTTGCATTTGGTGCCCCTGCTAACAGTTTGTCCTTTAGGTTGTGGGAGTCCATTGTATAGTACCACCATGACATTTCGCAAGAGCCTCATACTCCTCTTCATCTTTTGCTGGCTTGTTTGCTCAGGACTCCCTTATGTCAAGTTGTAATTGCATTATCATGAGCTTTGCCTGCCTTATTGAGCCTTATGCTAGCTTCCCTGACTTTGAGTATCAGCCATATAGCCCAAGCTTGTCTCATGTCTAGCCACGTAGAGCCATTTTATATATCCTTTTCATCTTGATTCCCTTTTTACTAGGAGGGGACATTCCCCCGAGTGTCACTATCTTACACATGTGTCCTTGCATTGAGCATAGGTATTATCTACTGCTTGGAACTAGTTTGTTTTCCCATATGGCACTCATCTCCTCTTAGTCTGTAACTTTAAAGTGATTTTATTCTTTTTCAAGCTTTTTAAATATTTGAAAAAGTACAAAATTTTTTTTTAAAAAAAACAAAAAGCCGGACAAGGAAAGATGTTATCTTTGGCAGCTGTCGAGTCATGTTGCATTCGAATAGAGCACTGTATATCACATCCGTTGGTTGGGTTAATAGTTTGAATTTAGGAGTTGTACTATTTTATATGAGTTTATCTCCACTGACTGGTTAAGCTTCTAGTCCCTATGAAGCCTCTGTCGATGCCTCCTGCATCGCAGAGATGTCCCAGTTTTGTATATCGAGTCTATGCTACCTACATTCAGTCACCATTCGCCTTTATGCTCTTGTTCGAAGGATGTTGAAACCTGAGTCGGCCATTCCTCAGTTATCTTGACTTTGCATGTCGGCCATTCCCGATATAGTTACTGGTTCGTGCACCTTATGATCGAGTTCTTCCATATTATATAGCCTTGTTGAGTACCTTGTGTTGGATGATGGGGGATGCCTTAATGCCCTCCTTCCAGTGGATTTCATCCCATCGACTTCAGATCATTTATTCTGGGATTGGAATCTAGAGTCATTTTTGAGTGCCTTAAGACTTGCAGTCATCACTGGCAGGTTCTCTTGCCATTGATAGTTTTTTTGGGAATACATCAATGTCCCCTGATCAATGGACTCTCTCAAGTGTTTGACCTCAACACATTTATTCACACTTGTTAGTTTGCACTCTAGTACCTTGATTCCCATTATCTTTATCAGTGGGTGATCTTGCGTTTGTTAACGGTATACATCAATGACCGGTAATCAGAGGATGGACTACTATGTTCGACCTCGACACCTCTATTCACATAGTAGGACATGTACTCGTAGCAGTTTGTGTAGAAGACCTTCCATATTGGTGGAATCTCTTATATTCTACTTCCTTGATCGTGCCAGTGTTCATGAGATTTCAGCTCTCATGACTTGATTCCAGTATATGTCAGACATTTCCAGCCATTATGGAGATCTTGATCCATTGTATATATTCAGCCATTATGGAGATCATGATCCTTTGTATATCTTCATCATGGAGATTCTGATCTATGTATATTGTACGTGGCGATGACCACTCATGTCTTTTTTGTATCATTCCTATTCATGGCCATTGTACTCTTATGTATCCAGGACTGCTATATCTACTTGCAATTATGTGTAGAGTTGTATCATTGTATTATGCTGAATGGGTGGCTAGTCTTCCACTGGGTTCTTCATCACTCCACTTTTGGGATGCACTTATAACGTATTTAGGCCATCGTATGATCCCCCTGACCTCACACATTAGGGGGCATCTGTTACACCTGATTTTATCACACATGGTGAATCACACTTTTATGGCCTTCCCTATTCCTTTGTAGACTGTTTAGACCCCATGGACCATTTTTGTAGCTTTGATGTTTCCAAGATCATCCCTAAAAACATGCTAAAATTTCCATACACGACTTTTAATCCTTTTCTCGCGTATATACATGGATTTGACCCCTAAAACCGCGTACATCGAGATGTGTGCAAAAGGCCAATTTCTTTTGGATTTTTCCTTGATGTGGATCCAACTCACTTGTCTCCTGGCCTTCTGTAACATCCCAGTTTTGACCCCGTTTGCATGATGTATATAATGTAATTAATCGTGCTGAGGAGCTAAAGGCAAAAGCCCCACCATCGATTTGGTTGTGTATGTTTCGGCAATAGGGATCATTGCCGATGGTATATCGTGCTATCCGGCACATTATAGTTTGGCATCATGTAAATACACACATCAATTAAACTAAACCTACAGCTAGCTACGACGGTGCAAGGTTAAAATGAAAAGGGCATGATTCCAAAGGATAAGGGTGGGGGATGTCAAACCTTGGACTATCGGGGGGGAATCCATGTGTTACCACCTTGTTTGATTTTCCCATCTTCCCTTGTCTCATCCAATCACTTTAATGTTTTGTTGAGTAGTTGAGGCAGTTATGGCTGGGAGTGGAGTGTGGCAGGACTATCAGTCCTTGCCCACACGCACACTCCACTAGCAAGTTGACCTCATGTTGGCAAGCAAAACTCCACCGCCATTCTCTCCACGAGGCCATTCTCTCCACAAGGCCATTCTCTCCATTTGGGGTTCTCTCACGCAGGGATGCACAGGAGGAGGTTGGTTAACCTTCCTCACACATGGATTCGGCGTTTTTGCCTCCACCATTACCGAACTATGAAGAATCGTTGTGGTTTTATTTTGTTGATTGATGGACTGTTGTTTTTCATATTTGTTGGCCATGTTGTTTCCCCTCACGCACAGACTGATGGAGAACCGGTTCTTTCCCCATTCTTTTTTGTGTAACTTTCTTCAGCATTTGCGTTGAGGAGCTCTATGCTATGGGCTTTTAGATGTTGGACGGTCATTGACTTCCACATCCGTTGGTTGAGTACTCCCATGTCTATGCTAGGAGTCTTGCTTTTGCCCCTGTTTTGAGACTATGTAAGGTTGCCATAGTTTTCATTGCAAGTTTGGGCTGTTGATGTACCCTAGTTTTGGGTTGCTGCTAAGTTGTTTTGGCCACACTAGGGCCAAGAACAACTCTGAGTTCTCTTATGGACTTGAGCCGTGTTCACCTTTTGTTTGGGGTTTCCACCTGGTTGTCCTTACCTTCTACACAGAGCTGTGAATGGGTTGTTTTGCTGTGGTATGCAATGGTTGGTCTTCAGAATGCCGAGAGTGGGATTAGAGGCTGGGTATGCTTGAGAAGACTGGTGTTGAGGCCACCAGCTTAGCATTTATCCTTTCCTAGCTCCTTGATGACCTGGTCAACCCTACTGTGTGGGTTTGGCTATTTTGTGTACCTTGGCTATGTGTAAGCCTTCATTGACCCTTATTCCTTGAGGAATCATTCCCAGCTTGGGGGTGGCAGTGTTGCTGAGAGATTGATGTGCACGTTGGCCTATGGTTGGGTGGAACATTGCAGCGATGTAGCTAGTTGTGGGGTGAGTTCTTCATCAAAATATAAGTAGTCTTGACTATTTCATCTCTACAATTATATCTACTATTTCATGAGTTATGATGAACATGTTGAATGTTGAAATGCATATGTTTTCTTTCGTTAAATGTTGAGTAACGATGTATCCTTGCATGTTTTATGCATCTTAGTATGTATTATGTTAAGCTTTTTAATTTCAGCATTTATCCCTATTCATGTTTATGGGGCTGTTTGCCTGTTTGTTTGGTGTTAGTAGCGTCCTCTTCGCCGGTCAGAGGGTCGGGGATGTTACAGAGTGGTATCAGAGTAAAGGTTGCGGCATGGGCTTGAATGGGCCGTAAAGATGCAATGACAGATCATCGACAAAGGGCCATGAAGAATCAGTTAACAAAGGCAAGGTGCCTACTGCCCAGAAGAAAATAGGAGAAAATTCCAAAAATTTTCTAAGTCCGAAAATCATTGGATGAGCTAGGCAGAAGTCCATCTGATGCATAATGGACAGAACCTTGAGACGGAGCCACAATGGTGGGAAGCTTCACGAGAAGTCTTTCAATGTAGCAGTGGTGGTAGAAGAAAGGGGAGGCTCACTGGAACGGAGCCACAATGGTGAAAATGAAGAGGTGTTGAGAGCAATGCCATCTGGTGAAATAAGCCGACAAAGAGGAAATCCTTTGGAAAAAATTTCTAAGTGTTGAGACCGTCGGATCGTCGGAGAACTTATTTGGAAGCTTCTCCGATACAGAGCTCGGTGGCGGCGAGAGATAGAGGAAGTCTGAGCTGACGAAGCAGATGGAAAAGCATGAAGGTGCTACAATGGCAGCAGAAGAAAGATGATGAATACTGTCGAAACATCAACGCATTTAGATGGAAGGACTTTTGATGCCATCGGTGGAAAACAGTGCAAGTCAGAGCCGCAGTTGCGAAGGGAATCAGCTGAAGGCCACCGATATGTCAGCAAAACTTAGTTCTTCGAGGCGCCGATAAGCAGCGAAGGAGTTAGGAAGATCGAAAAAATTTAGTGGATTGACAAGCCGAAATGTCATCGGAGATCACTAGAAGACCGTCGAAACGTCGGCAAAGTATAGCTGGGGGGAACCACCGACGGAGGATAGTGGAAGGAAGAGCCGCAGTTGCGGCGGGGATCTCTCGAAGGGCACCGAGACGTCGACAGAAAATAGATGTTGAGGGTGCTGATACGTTGGCAGAAGAAATTATAAATGGAAAAATTTTGAAAATTTGAAAATTCCTCTAAGTATGGAAACCGTTAGCAAAATTTAGCTGTTTGAGCAGCTGATGCGGCGGCAAGCACTGGAGAAAAATAGAATATTGTATCGCCGATAATAAGAGGATGAGGTTTTCGATGCATCAGTGGAAGAGAAGAGAAGGTTTCAGTGGAAATTAGTTGAGGGAAGAGCCACAGTTTCCGCAGAGATCTCCCGAAGATCGCCGAAACGTTGGTGAAGGTTAGACGATTGAGCAACCGATGCGGCGGCGGAAGGAAGAAGAAAAATTTCTGAAAATTTTTCTAAGTACAGAAAACATCGAAAAACTTTAGAGGATTGGACCGCTGACACGTCAGATGAAAGATGAAGATCAAACCGTCGAAGTGTCGAAAGCTTAGAGAACTAGCCATCCGACAGGTAGAGGATTTGATCGCCGAAACGTCGATGAAGGATAGTTGTTTGAGGAGCCGAAACGGTGACAGATAAGGAAAGAAAATTTTTTCCGAAGTGCTGAAACCATCGGAAGATATTAGAAGATTGGAATGCCGATACATCAGAGGAAGTTAGTTGAATGGACCGCCGATAGGTCGGGAGAGATTAGTTTTTTTTACCGTCGATGAGTTGTTTAGCTGCGGAATCCACAGGCAGTTTACTACCCGACGTTACGGATGCCTAAGGAACTATCCACTAGATGTATATTGGTTCTGGTTGCCGACGCAGTGGAAAGGATTTGTTGTTCGAATCACTGGTGCGACAAGGAAGCCTAGTGGATGGATCACTAGAAATCAATTGATGAGACCGCTGATGGGTTGTATGGGCTGCGAAACCCATAGTCGATTTGGTGGCCATATTTGCAGCTAACTAAAGAACTGTTCACCTGAAGAATTGTTGTTTCGATTGCTGATGCGGTAAGGGTTAGCGGTTTCGATTGCCGATACACTTCCATCATCGATAGTGATTCGGAAGCCTAGACAACCAAAGATCTGATGCAGTGGAAAATGTTAGTTGTTAGGGTCGCCGATGAGCGCCGGAGGAAAATTGCTGTTTAGATCACCGAAGTGTTGAAATTTTAGTTGGGAAGAGGCCCGATTTGATCAAGGAAAGTTTTGGGGTTTCAGGTGGGATTTTTTTCCAGATATTTCAGGGGTCTTGAGTGAAATTCTCCATAGTCTTTCAGCAGCTTCAGGGCTGAAAAGAAGAAGAAAAATCCTAGGTGGTTGAAGTTAACATTCCTGACCAAAATATATTTGAAATGATGTGGTTTTCACACGCAAGGTAAGAATGAAACATGTAGATAGGCATTGGAAAGCTTATCCAGTAGGGAACAAGGTAAAGTGACCAGGATCTGAGTATGGAGCAGCAAAGTGCTAATGACGGCCGCTATTGTCAAATGGATAAATCTGGGGAATCACATTCCTAGAGGTAGCAAGACCATGAAGTCAAACTAGTTGTTGTGTGGAAGAGGAGTTCCATGTGAGGATGTGGGACTTGAGAAGGGAAGTTTCCTTAAACCCTATCTTGCTGATTATAACGAAATTTTATAAGTTTTATGCACGAAATGCATGAGGATATGCTTTGCATACATAGGATATTGAGGATTATACATCTATAATGAACCACTAATGATAGTTATTGCATTGGTGTTGGCATTAGTGGAAAAACCAATGGCAACATGGGCCTGGCTGAATATGTTGCTGATGCTGACAAATGTGATTAGCAACCCTCTGGAGGAATGGATAAGGCAACCAGTCCATAATCACAAGTTGGTGAGCAAATTATGCAATCCTCTGCAAGATACCGACTACACTGGTAATGTCGAGGGTGTAAGTAGGATCCATGCAGGTAATGGTTTAATAATGACAAATTTCAAGGAGTAGTAAAGGTAAGAGAGCTCATACCATGTGGATATTTGAATGTTAGACTATGTTCATATAGGAAGGTGTCATGCATGTATATATTGATTGAGCATAGTAGCCCAAGGAAAGTAAGTACTGATGATCATGATTATAGTAATGCATCCTATATGAAGTAGTCATGGTTAGGCCATGCATGGTGTGTTGAATGCATAGTATTCCTGAATCAATGCAAGGTAGCCTTGAATGGATATGCATTAAAAATATTTTATGAATCCTGTAGTCATGCATTGAATGGATGCATACGAAGGGAGTGAGTGACTCATTGCATAAGTATAGGTGCAAATGTTGTGATGCATTGCATGAATGCATTGAGATGAGTGTGTGTGATATTATGAATAACTGATGGCTAAAATGATGAATTGATGACAATTCAAGAACCGTTTCAAAGGTTGTTATGAATACAGGTTAGTAAGTGCATAAAGAGGATAGTCATGATCAGTTGGCTGCCAAAAATGCTCTATGGAAGAGTAAGGTGGTACAAATGATATGCTTGTGAAGTAAGGAGTATCTAAACATTTCATTTAATTGCATGAATGCTGTGACTATACCTTGCAAATGTTAGTATGATGATGATTGCATGAAGTAAATGAGTTTTGGTAATATTGATGTGATTAACCACTGGAAGTATTTGAATTTTATAAATTTTGAAAATGCTTCAGTGATGGTTGCAGAAATGAAAAGGTTATATGCATCCAGACTTATCGAGTGTTTGGTTGATTGAATCTCAGGTTTCAGGTAGATTATTTAGAGCATGGCAATGAGAGTAAGACCATGAAAAATGCCGGAATCTACCATGTGAAAGAGCCAAACCTTATGTGAAGAGTCTCATGGCTGTGAAAATAGTTGGTATGCATAATGGGTTGTTAAATTTGAGTTGTGAATTTCGGATTTAAGGAATTGATGACAACTACTAATCACTGTTGGCTTGCATAAGATTGTGTCAGGAGGACGCATTGTAAGTGGGTATTCATATTATGCTAGTAAGCATTAAATCATAATGGGCATAGTGGTGCTGCTTACAAGAAACCCACAATTGAGGATCACCTCATTGCCAAGGAAACTAATTTCTATAGTAGACAAAATTGCAAATTCCTAATGAATTTGATTACTAATGTCATTGCTTTGTTATGGAACAATCAATTTGGATTGTATTATCAGATAATGATTGACTGTTTGGCTATTTGATGAATATGCCAGGGGTACACACTACAGGAAGATCATGTGTGATGGCCTGCAGGAGCCAAAATTCATGGGAAGGTTTTCCCTTATCTTGGAAATGGGTTTCGGGTGAAACTCCATTGGAAATTTTGGAAATGTCTCATCTGCACTACATGTTTGGTAAGCAACATGAGTGAGATGGTATAGATTATGTCGGTAAGACATGTGTGGATATGAAATGTAAAAAGGAGTTGGGATGGCTAACCGAGGGACTATAAACTTGGAGAAGGGAGCCCCATTCCTCCTTAACAAAGGAATACTACATCGGCAAATGGATAAGTGTTATGTGACCCTTGCTAAGAATATGCATGTCAAATTATAAAAATTCCATATGCAGAACATGTTTTGATTTTATTTCCATGATGACCGATTGCTTGAGTATGAATAGGGCCTACATGGCAGACACCGGAAAATGTTGCACACTTTCCCGATGTCAAGTTATGAAAAGGTTTTCAATATTGACTACGCCCTAGGGAGTGGACGCACTCCTGGTGTATCAATACTTGATAGTGAATGGTATGAAATATGATTATAGTTTTAGAGCAATAACAATGATGAGTTTCCTTATATTTCTTTTGTTGATAGGCTAAATAGATGCAATTGGGTGTTTCACCCTAAAGAGAAAAGGGAAACAGTTGTTGTGAGGGGTTGCAGAGTAAGGGTTATTGTTGATATAAGTGTGCATTATTGTTGATATAAGTGTATTGTTGATATAAGTGTATGTGTTATTGTTGGTATAAGTGTATGTTGGGTTGTTATATTCCTGGGGATCCATAGTAGATCCTAGACCTGGAAATGGTCGTGGTAAAGTTCGAAGCCTTGTCGACATGAGGGTGTACTATCTGGACATGAATTATTTGATGTTGTGGAGCAGCCTGTGTGCTGACCTAACATCCAAGTCCATAGGCGACCCCAAGGCTTGCAAAGCGAAGCAGGATCCTGTGGACCACCAAGGAAACACACAATATAGATAAGTATTGGATTCACTAGTACAAAATGAGGAATTAGCTACTAGGTGACTAAAAATTCTAGTCACCAAAGGTTTTTCAAGTGATTTACTACTAAATATGAGTAATTTTTATTGATTCAACTATAAATGACTAAAATTAACGACTAATTTAGTCACCAGTTAACAAATATGACTAGATAATAAGTGACAGAGTTAAAAATGACTAACATAAATGACTAATTTAGTCACGGCATAAAAAATGACTAGCTAGAAGAATATGAATTAGTCATTTATGTTAGTCATTTCTAATTGTGTCATGGAAAATTGCAAATTTGATAATGAAGTGTAATTTTTGTAAGTTGTCTACCTTCTATCAATAATATTGCTGCCATGCACCTCGATCTTTAGATATCCAACAAAGCAATTGCGCGGATTTTCTCTTGACCATCTTTATCCCTGCTGTACCATTGAAGCAAACTTGGTTAAGCGCGTTCCAAAGGAAAATTAGGTTCCTAAGTCAATTACGAATTAGGTACTAGAACTAGTACCATATCGATACCTGGATAGAAGCATCATAGCCCTAAATCCCCTCGAGAATCGACCATTTGAATGTGCCTCCTCCATGTAGACTTACCAAATGCATCCAATGCATGGCCAAAAAAACACCTCAACTTTAGATTTGTGGGCTGAAGGTTATATCATTCAACCCCTGTTCCCCTGTTTTTGCACTTGATACCCTATTTTTGCAAACGATAAGCCAGTTCAGGATCTTGTAGTGACTAGTCAGAGCGCTTCAAAGCTGTTATGGTTCTTGCTGCTCCAATCATCTTCATCACTCCAATCAATAAGAAGTTGTTATAATTTTTTACAGGTCTTAATGTTGTTAGAGTTACTGCTTCTACTTTACATTTGAAATTATCACCATCTCCAGCCTATGCGCTCATAACGATATGCATTTTGAGCTTTCGGCCTATGAAAAGCATGAGAACTCTCTTGCAATGACACTATTTGCAAAGGTCACTAGTTTAAGCTCACCTCCTCAACTAGTCTCCTTTTATGATACATTCACATCCTTCCTGCATGGAATTGCTCCCTTAAGCCTCAGAGAAAAAGACTTGAAAGGATGGGGGAATGTTGGAACCTACACCGTCAAAGAAGGCTTCCTTTCTATTTAAAATTCAGGGAACGACATACAACAGAAAATATGGGGGAAGTCTGGGACTCATTCTGCATTCCAAAAATAAATGCTTTCTTTTGGCTCTTAACAAAAGATAAGTTATTAATAGCAGAAAATCTCAGGAAACATGGGTTTTATGGGCCCTCAAGATGTCATCTCTACCAAGAAAATGATGAATCAGCTTAGCACATGTTTATGGAGTGCCCATTCTCTAAACAGGTTTAGAATTTCTTCCTTGGCAAGGTCGGACAGAACTTATAACATGGCACCATTGGAAGGTTTTTAGAACTAAGTATGGGTCATGGGACCATAGACATGGATAAGATAGGAAACTAAGACTTAGTTTCTAACACAAACTTTTAGGTATCCTACTTTAAGAACAACACCTTGAACCATCACTATCGATCTCCTAAGTGTATCATTTTCCTCCAAGTTGGGATATGGGTAGGTAGGGCCCATAACATCACAATGAAAAATCACACATGATCTCCTGAGGGTATCCTTATCCACCAAGAGGAGATATGCTACCACTAATAGTTTTTGAACATTAGGTTTATGTGTTGAGGTATTAACCATGGTTGATGTAGGAAGCTCATGTAATGGGATATATAGGAAAATTGTAGACCTAAAGGTCTAATAATGATGTCTCCTTACCCAAAGAGTTGTGTTAAGTAGGATAAAATTTTTGGACCTTTGGTCTACTTGTTAGAAATTAGGATTGTTTAGTCCCTAGTAGTATCATTGGAAGACCTTGTATGAGGTGATATTTTATAGAGCATACAAAGAAGGTAAGTTATCAATGAGGATCACCACCAACAACTAAATGTAGTGTATCCTCTTCAATCAAACTCTTTTTTATTCATGTATATGAAAATCAACTTTTAGCTAATCACTAGTACATTCGATATTATTATGCTCACAAATGGTTATATGGCTTGGAACTGCATAAGCCAAATCATGGTGAGATGATCTAACTTCTTGGCAATTAGCATCGCCGTGACATTGGAGCATATGTTTTCTATTATAGTGTCAACAATGTGATAAGGTTTCGTTACCTTCTTTTAAGTTTCACAACCCTCTCAAGATATGAGTGAAAAACACACAACAAAATTGCAACTCCTCCCTTTCCATAATATATCCACCCTTGATTCCCTTTGACATTTTATTCCTCAGTGTTGAGGGTATGCTAGTTATATGTATACATTTCATTAACGGGTATAGTGATGTGTAAGGTTTAGTTGTTGTTTCCAGAATTTAGATGTTTGGATTCTCGAAGTTGTTAGTGTATAAAAGTACAAAGTGAGAAATGAGAATCCCTTTGGTTTCTATTTCCATATGCATACATAGGGTAGTGGGCCTAGTAGTTGGTAACACTAACTTTAGGGGCATATAGTGTTTACATGAAACTATTATAGATAAATGAATTTCTCCCATGAATGCATTGGCATGTTCTTTACCTAGATATTTCATTTTGGGAAATAATGTGGTTAAAATGATGCCACCTAATTATGAAATTCCAAGGTTTCTTAAGTAACCTTTTTTAAACCTCAAACCAAGATTATTGTCTTTAACATTGCATAACAATGATATGTACCTTTATAAACAACTTATTATACATCAATTTTTGAAAAATAATGTTAATTTTTATTTTAAAAATAAAACTAACCATTTTAAGTTTTGAATGGTAAAGCAATTTCTTAAATTTGCACTCCCTAAAATAAAAGACCCGATTCATAATTCTTTTAAATCACAACAATTTAAAATTTATATCCACCTCACAACTTTTAAAGCCCACTACTATGCATGAGAAAACCCATTAATGTGACGAGCCAAAAAGGGAAACTATGGCTTAACATTGGAATTTGTTTGGCGGTCTTTTCATCAAGGCTGATAGCTTAATGTTGGGGTTTGTTTGACGGTCTTTTTATCGAGGCCGGTGGTTTCTTTGAAGAGAAAATCAATGGTCTTTCTCTTTGACAAAATTTGAATCAGAACCCTCGGCTTCCTTCGTTTCCCTATGCATCAATCTGTGAAAATTCATCTTGATATGCACATGACTGTATAGGATTAGCGCCGAAATAACTTATTCTTGTCTGTAAATTGAAAGGAACAAGTGCTCTGGCAAATACATCATTAATATGAAACCAAGAGGGTTTTCTGACAAAAACAATGGAGAGTTATGCAGAATTTCATATGAAAACAAGACAAATTTCCAGCGTATTTGCAGGAATTATGGGGTCACAGAAACTAAAGGCTTTTCTGAGCCCTGTGTGCAACCTAGCTTCTTTGAGTGAGAAAAATTTTCTGTGAAAATTAATAACAAACCCTGATGTAATCAAAGCATATTTCAGGGTTTTGGGGCAATAAAATTTATCTATGGATTACACAACTGGGTCAACTAGTCTCATCCCTTAGGTTTAGAAGATCCTTGCAAGCCCTGGGAAAGCACATTTTGAGTTCGATAATGAGGGTTTAAGGTTCAAGAATCTCAGGAACGACAAGGGTTTACTGTTCAAGGGAGGCTGGGAGCGTGAGAGTTTCGAAGGAGACAAGAGAAAGTCTAGGCTTGGCTATCTCGAGTCCTTTTTAGTGCTTTCAATGAGCACAACCTAATCAAAGAATGTCGCTCATGGACAAGGTAATGCTCGAATTTTCCAAAGCTGAAATTTATGCCAAATTTATTGGTACGGTTAAGCCAAAGTAACCTATTGAAATTTTCCAATTATGTTCTTAGATAACTTAGAATCTGCCGTCTGTTACTTGAGTTTAATATCTCCAAAATACTATTGAATGACATTTTTTTGGTATTTAATAATTGGGTATTTTACAATAGGATTTTTAAGTGTTCAAAACAAAGCCACCCGGAAATTGGAGTTGGAAATGTGAGATAATCTCTGGTTGTTTATTGTTTTTTTTGTGATGAGGATTTCGATTCAATTTTTTTTGGGTTTAGAATTTTTGAAAATTTTGTATTGAGAATTTAGTGTATTTTTTCCTATAAGGATTTTGGTTAATTGGTGCTCAATATAGATTTCTATTGTCATCATTTTTTGTTTTTACTTGAAAGCTTGTCTAGATATAGTGTTGGGTACCTCTAGTTGTAAATAAGTCTAGAGATGCTATTCTTTCTATTTTTGTTTATTTTGGCATGTTGGGGGTGTTGGTTGTGGAAAAAATTTCATATTGATCTATATTTCTAATGCATACCTAATCTCATAACCAGAGTGCCTGAAATAAGAGAACTCTCGAAGTTGTAGAGATTTGTTCTGGTTATTATGAGCAAAGCCTCATTGGAGGAACTTGAAAGATGAAACTTCAATGTTTTGATAGACTACGAGATTGTTTAGAAAGGTTTTTTCTATATCCTTGTAGTTCCCATGATACTTCATCATTTTTACTCTACTTTGGGGTTTGGGAGAGTCACTTTCAAACTCTGAGCTTTTGCCTTTGGGTATGAGTCATTTTAGGTGGCTCAGGGATTAACTAAACGATTCACTTACTTTGTTTTGTTCAGGTAAAAGCTATATATATATATATATATATATATATATATATATATATTAAATTCTTTTTTTTGTTATATGGTTATTGGTTCTAACTTATAGAATACACATTTTTAGTATCCTGCAAAATTTTAAATGAAACTGATTTTAAATAATTTACAGGATTCTTTATACATGATATTTGATCTTATCTATGTCATTGTCTAAGTTGTGACACTGATTTTAAATCATTTACAGGATATTTGATCTTATCCATGTCATGTCTAAGTTGTATGATGAGGTCTTAGGCTCACTGAAGCTTGTCTTCTCTAAGTCTCTATGTTCCAGAACATCAACAGGATGCTCTGTTCCAAAACATCAACAGGTATGTATTTGTAGAAACTATTATTTACCATAGTAAGTAGTTTTATCAAGGTTATCATATAATTGAACCACCATAATCATTATGTGTTTTCTATTATATTCAGTAGTTCTTTTACAGGGTAGTAATTACCTTTGGCATTACACGAGAGAATACCAAATGGTTTTAGAACCGGGTTAAAGGAGACCTTTTATTTAAGTGTTGTAGTAAATACTATACATAATGTCTCCCATAAAATCCATGCAAGTCCTCATCTAAGCATTGAACGCAATCTAGTGTGTGTTAATTTTACCCTTCTTTGTAACCTGATTTTGTCATTTTTCCTCGAAGTTTGTTAAAATTAAAAAATATCACTCGTTGAACTCTGTAATGTAAATTGATTTTGACTACAAGCTCTTAATGACTCCTCAAATTCTTAAATAGTTACTTTTCTGTTGCATTTAGGTTTTCTTAACTCACAGTCTATGTTTTTCTAGTTTCTTGAAAATTTAAGGAAATAAAATAACCATCTTTCATTTATTTTATTTTATTTACTTAAACCAAAACCTAGCTTATATGAATTAACTACTTGGGCATAGCTTTGATATATATATAATTTTATTTGATGGAATCTGAAGCATTGTTTCGGGGCACTTAATCCTTAATCCTTGCATGTTTAAAACTTTATTTTTTTTCATAGCTCTGATATATACATATTTTTTATTTGATGGAATCTGAAACAACGTTTCAGGGCACTTAATCCTTAATACTGGCACTTAAAACCTTATTTTTTTTGTTTTTTACTACATATCTTTGTATCAATTTTTTAACAAATCCTTCATTCATTAATTATATATATATATTCTTAACCGAGAAGCTAAGTCTATTTTTAACCTTACAGAAGTATATACATTTTATACTACTTACTAATTTCCAATTTAGTGAGAAACAAAATAATATATTTAATCCTTTTTTGCAATTTATGCATAATACAATAAAAAGAACAAAGAATTCTTCAAGATTTATTTGGTTTACCATAAAGGAAAATGATCAAAATAAAAGAAAGATTAAATTAGCAAGATAAAGAAGAGTATTAAAACTTAGTTGTAACCAATTAGAAATAGTATTGAAAGAAAGAGTATTTAGTTAAAAGGTTTGTAGTTAGTTTTATGTTTAACCAATTATAAATACCTCTATTTTCTAAGTAGTTAGGGTTTTTTTCTTTAAATATTTTTTAAGTAGTTAGTCTACTTTTAATAAAATTTTATTCTTAATCTTTTAGCTGATTCCCCTCTTAGTACCTTGCTTTCTCTTTCAACTAAACTATTCCATAGCAAGTTTTGTGTACACAGTAAGAGTTTATAACAAGGACTTTGAGAGAGCAAGTGATTACTCGAGATTACATTAAGAAACAAAACAAAATGTAATTTTTCTAAGGAAGTAAATACTAAAGAAGTATTCTTGGAATATCACATGCATTTTGTAATGTCATGTGTGTTTCAGTTGTGCAGTGTCTCAAGAGAGAAGAGTGACAAAAATCATAAGAGAGGTTAAGAAATCATGTGCCAAATTGCATCTAATATCGCTTATCTCCCATGCTTTGATGAGCCATGTAAGTAAACATATTGTCAATATTGGGCTTGATTCACTTAATTATTCGTGTTTTGAATTCACAAAGTTGATTCTAATAAGAAGGTAAAATGACCTAGATTAGTGATTCTCATTAATGTATTAAAACTTAAAAGCACTATGTTTCCTAGTTCTTTTGATTGCAAAGAAGGGGGGAAATTTTAACCAATTGTCACCTTGATCAATATTGTAAAGGAGTTGGATAATGTAGTTTGACTTAAAGTTGAGAGTTACAAGAATCTCTCACTAGGCTATTAAATTAAACCCATTTTGTTATGATGATAATTTTCTTTGATGTAGGCATATTCGATGTACTCACATGCATAGATAGGGATTTATCAGTCCCAATAACCTGGCTAAAGAGTGATGCCAATTTGATTAAGAATCTTCAAGTTGTGGAGCTACATTCCTTTGAAACAGGTAAATTCCTAAATCTTTCACATTTTTAAAGTTAATAGAGGCAGTCGATTCTTGAAATTTGATTTGACATGGGAGAACACCCTTTTGAAAAGATTGTGAAATGTTGATTCTTTTGCAATTCATTTTATAAGCTATCTTGCATTTTGATAATATGAATATTCATCACAATATTGGAAATCCATAAAGTTTATTCAATGGTTTCCTACAAAACAAATGGCATGGATAAGAAGCAATAATTGTGTTGTTGGATGCTTGATTATCAATTTTTAGAGCTCTCATTACTTTGGAAGGGATGTGATTTTGGTTGTAGGAAGCTTTTTTTTGTTGACTTCTTTCAATAAGGACTTTGAGAGAAAAAGCGATTATTGGAGATTGTTTTATATCATAGAGGGATCTATAAGTAGCTAGATTTTATGTTTTGAGGTGCAAATAAACACTCAGGTTGTTTTGTAGAGTAGAAAGTATAATGCTTCAATCTTAATGTATTTTGTTGAAGTAGGATAAACAACACATTTTGAACATGCATGTAAATTCAATTGGAGGATGCTTCCTAACTCTCAATATATGTTAGGTGCCATATGCTTGACACTAGTATGCTTTGACACAAGACATAATATCTACTCTAGATTTTAAACAGGAGCAGTAATCCTTGAATATGTTCCTTCATATTCATGGATTGTTGACATGATTACAAAGCCCCTGGGTAAGGAGAAGTTTGATATGTTGAGAAAGAGACTTGGGCCCATTGAAAACGCTTTCCTCACAAAGGAGTGTTAATATGTTGTACTTGATTGATCTTAAAGTTTAGTGTCCTTGTAGGAGCTCAGTGCACTAGTCTGCAAAAACAATACTGCAAAGAATTATGGCACATTGGCTAAGATTTTAGATCCATGTTGCTTGTCCTTTTGTGAAGTAGAAGAGGGTGCCATGCACTGGATCTATAATTTTCTTATTTTACTCTTCTTATTTTGGAACATATTATATATTCAGTTTTGTGAGCTTCAAATAGTGTCATGATTCTTTGAGTTGGTTGTATCGGATTTCATTTTGCAATTTAAATCGACAAGCAACATGTTTGATAGTCAGTTTCATTATTGTTGTTTGTACTTTTTTAGTGTAATGTGTTTCAGTTTTTGAGCATGGGTCATTTGGTTGCATCAGATTTCATTTGTAATTTAATGAGACTAGTAGCAGGTTTGACAATAAGTTTCACTTTTGTTGTTTGTACTGTTTCACTATAATGTGTTTCACTTTTTGAGTATGGATCATATTGCATTTTTTTTATAGAAGTTTATAGTTATTTAGCCATTAGGTTTTTAGAATTGGTGCAGTAAATCATTACCATGAGCTGAAATTTTTAATACAAAAGACCATCAATTAGTTATTTAAGAAACTTGAGATTCCAAATCAACCTCAATCCTAGACAAGGTGATACCTTTTCTCTATAAGTTCAGTGAGGGAAAATTCCTGAGATTGACAATGTCTCCTTCCACGAAAGTCTTTAGGTTATCTGTAAGGAACAGAGAAAAACTCATGCCCTTTTTAAATGCAACGTGGGATGATTCCTGATATCAATAGTGTCTCCTTCCACGAAAGTGTTTAGGTTCTCTGTAAGGAACAAAGAAAAAGCTCATTGTGTATCATCTTTTAGGGTTCATGCTCTTCACCAATCACACTACAACTTCACCATCAGATATGAGTTGCCAAAAGAACCGAAGTTCAGCCAAGTTTACACTGTTATATGCAGAGTGATGGATGAAGTAGCAAGGCCTGTCCATACATACCATATTGTTTTCCACCTTGTTCAAATACAATTTTGACATAAGATGGTTAATTATAGCAACAACAATATGATTGCCAAAAAAATGTTAAATATCAGTTTTGAAAAACTTTGGTTTAAAATTACAGGCACATTTATCAAATATTCAATTTATTTGATAAAATTGTAAAATTAAACTTTTGTTTTTTTAATTTATATTATAGTATTATAAATTTGCATAGTTTCTTATGAGCCGGCATTAACATTATCTTTAAATAAACCATATGTTACTTGCCAAACGTGTGTAGACTGCTCAAGCATTTTCATTGTTGTAGTATTCTTTGAGTGGCAAAATTGAATGACAATATTGGATTATAGTATTAGAAATTTGCATAGTTGTTTATGAGTTGGAATTAACAATATCTACAAATAAACCATGTGTTACTTTCCAAACATGCTTAGAGTGCTCAAGCATTTTCATTGTTGTAGTATTCTTTGAGTGGCAAAATTGAATGACAATATTGGAGAGTAAAGGCTAAGTTATAATATTCAAACCAAACGTGTGTAGAGTGCTCAAGCATTTTCATTGTTGTAGTATTCTTTGAGTAGCAAAATTGAATGACAATATTGGAGAGTAAATGCTAAGTTATAATATTCAGAGCGCATAATCCTTCTAGATTGATCAAAATAAGAAAAAACTTTTATAATTTTAACTTTCAAATTTTGTTATTTGTTATTTGTTATTTATATGTTTTTTATTCAATACAACATGAATATAAGTTTTGGTAAATTTTAAAGAAAACAAATGAGTTTTTTCATTTTTAATTAGGTATTAAACTTCTTTCTACTTCAGTTCTCATGTCTATTTAATGTAACCTTCTATAGAGTTTCGTTAAGACATTCTATAGATGGAACTTGTATTTGTTATGATTATGCTCATCTCATTTTCAAAAGCATAGACTTTAATTTGTGCAGACTTGGAAATGTACTAGTTAAAGCATGGATTCCCTACCGAAATACTATTAACTACTTTCCTTTACATGAAGCTTCCAAGGAAGCCACAAAGCACCTATATGGTCTGCTCAAGAGAACTGTAAAAGTCAATATGTACAAATAGCTAACAAGGAAAACAAAATCAATGAAATACAAGGGCAGGATGATGGATGTATTGTGCTCATGGCTAAAAAATATTGATGATTACAAACATGATATCAGACCATTTATTTCATCAGTAAATTTGGTCATTTGATATAGGAAAGTTGAATCCTATCAGTTGATAGGTTGTCTGATCTTCATGTAACTATTCGAGTGATGTGATTTTTGAAAGTTCGGTAGTGGGTGACACTTGGTGATTGCGTAATTTTTTATTAGCTTTAGTTACAAGGAAAATTGTACATAGCTCTCAGGAATTAGTTTATCATAAATACCAGTTATTGGTAAGTTGTAATAGTAATAATTATGTAGTTTGTAGATTGATATCTATCATAAATTTGTTTGAATCGCATCATTGTCAAGCAATAACAACTTCTTAAAGGGTGCTAGCTCAATTGTAGAGCGCTTGCCTAATTATAGGAAGTAGGTTGGTGGTTCGATTCCTCTGTGCCCTATCATAAATATGTGACTACAAAAATGACTAACTTCACATATATACAACTATTAGTAGCTGATTTCCCGTATCTTAGTCGTATTTAGCTTAGTCATTAATATGTTAACATCTAATAGTTTATTTAGTCATATATTTGGTGATTAATGGTTGCAATCAATGACTATATTAGTGACTAAATCAGTGACTAAATCAATGACTAACTCAGTGACTAAAACAATGACTAAATCATTGACTATCAATGAATAAATCATTGTCTATCAATTACTAAATCAATGACTACTAATTCAAGCTATTAATGACTAGTGAAATACGACCAGCTATAAGATAGTGGAAATTTGCTACTATTAGTCACCGACTCAAAAATAGTCATTTATAGCCTGATTTTAGTCATTTTTTTAGTCATTAATTTCTCA
The DNA here is from genome assembly GCA_001517045.1 of Pseudotsuga menziesii. Lineage (NCBI taxonomy): Eukaryota > Viridiplantae > Streptophyta > Pinopsida > Pinales > Pinaceae > Pseudotsuga > Pseudotsuga menziesii. The sequence goes on from LPNX010837263.1 coordinate 30,849, forward strand.
TTTTCTACTAGTGATTATTTTGCTTATGAATATACATGTGTATATGATTTGGTTATGATGTTTTAAGCTCTTGTTCTAGAGATAAAACCGATGAGAATAAACTAAACATGTGAATCTATTCAATGTTTGGATATAGGTATCGCTGGGAGCGAGGACTATGAGAGCATCCTAGGGGTGCATGTGGACATGTGACTGTCCTGGAAGGCTCGGAATGAGTGGCAATGAAAAAGGTGCTAGTGAGACTGTGAAGTTTCTAGCAGCCGAGGGAACCATGTGGGGAGGTATGAAATAGACCGAAGACACTAAGTGTCATGACCAAGAGGGATTGGTCCAGCATTCACAGTGAAGTGAAAGAGGCTGAGAGCATGAAAAGCCATAGTGGTGGTGTGGGTTCTAAGATGGAACAGAACATAGAGGGGGAAAACTCTTGCTACTCTCTCTTGCCTTTTTATTATATATACATATATATTTATGCATTGTGAAAACAAAAGATTGTTGAATACATGTATAACTAAAAATAGAATGTGTGTATTTGCTTAAAGTAAATTGTGAATGCTGGAATAGTTAATTCCTTGGCCAAGAATGGACATGAATGAGCTCATGTGCCTGTTGGGAAGACATGAAAAATATGAAAGTATCCTTGATAAGACTTGGAATGTCATGCCAATTGGGCAATTAACTGACCGATTTTAATGTCTATATTATGCTTGGGCAGACATAATTTCAATGGTGCATTTCACAGGTGAGAAAAGTGAAACCTGGTGGTGCACATTGATCATGGCAGTAGATCAAAAGTTGCTAGAATTGGATGGAAGTCTCCTTCAAATGATTTCCAAGACCTAAGAAAATCTTAGGGAGATGCTCAAGATACAGAAAAGGAAAAATGATTTGAACCACCAGATTTTGCAAGACTCTATTGGTTTGCAAAGGGAGGTGAAAAGCCTTTTGGGAGCAATTGGCAAAGGAAAGGAAGGTGGATCAATGATGGGACATTCGTCCAAGCGAATTGCTAAGAAATGGTCTAGGCATGAAGACTGAAAGGAAATTGACCAAATAAAGATAAAGCAGCCAGTAAAATGCTGGCAATGCGGAGGACATCATTTACGCCGGGGCTGTCCAACGAGGGAACATAAAGAGGGCAATAGCCACAAAGTTCCTAGACTTTAGGATAAGCTGAAAGCTGAGAACCAGTAGGAGAAGTTCATGGAAGCTGAGGGGCTTGGTCCTAAATGTTCCAAGTAAATAATTGAACGTGGGACAGATCTGCAAAATTTTGAAATTTTGGATGTGCAAATTGTATATGTATTTCTATGTATTGGAACACTAAGGACGATGTTATTCCAAGGGGGAGGGGAATGTAACACACCAGTTTTGACCCCGTTTGCATGATGTATATAATGTAATTAATCGTGGTCAGGAGCTAAAGGAAAAATCCCCACCATCGATTTGGTTGTGTATGTTTCGGTAATAGGGATAGTTGCCAATGGTATATCGTACTATCCGGCACATTATAGTTTGGAATCATGTAAATACGCACATCAATTAAACTAAACCTACAGCCAGCTATGACGGCGGAACATTAAAATGAAAAGGGCGTGATTCCAAAGGATAAGGGTGGGGGATGTCAAACCTTGGACTATGGGGGTGGAAATCCATGTGTTACCACCTTATTTGATTTTCCCATCTTCCCTTATCTCATCTAATCACTTTAATGTTTTGTTGAGTAGTTGAGGTAGTTATGGCTGGGATTGGAGTGTGGCAGGACTATCAGTCCTTTCCCACATGCACACTCCACCAACAGGTTGACCTCATGTTGGCAAGCAAACCTCCACCGCCATTCTCTCCTTGAGGCCATTCTCTCCACAAGTCCATTCTCTCCATTGGGGGTTTACTCTCACGAAGGGACATGCAGGAGGAGGCTGATTAACCTTCCTCATGCATGGAGTCGATGTTTTTTCCTCCACCATTGCCAGACTGTGAAGAATCACTATGGTTTTCTTTTTTTGATTGATGGACTGTTGTTTTTCATATTTGTTAGTCGCGTCCTTTCCCCTCATGCACAGATTGATGGAGAATCGATTCTTTCCCCATTCTTGTTTTTGTAACTTTCTTCAGCATTTGCGTTGAGGAGCTGTGTGCTGTGGGCTTTTATATGTTGGATGGTTGTTGACTTCCACATCCATTGGTTGAGTACTCCCATGTCTATGCTGGCAGTCCTACTTCTGCCCCTGTTTTGAGACTGTGTAAGGTTGCCATAGTTTTCAATTTGAGTTTGGGCTGTTGATGTACCCTGGTTTTGTGTTGCTACTGAGTTGTTTTGGCCATTCTTGTGGACTTGAGCCGTGTTCACCTTTTGTTTGGGGTTTCCACTCGGTTGTCCTTGCCTTCTACATAGAGCTGTGAATGGGTTGTTTTCTTGCGGTATGCAATGGTTTGTCTTCGGACTATTGAGAGTGGGATTAGAGGCTGGGTATGCTTGAGAAGACTAGTGTTGAGGCCACCGGCTTAGCATTTAGCCTTTCCTAGCTCCTTGACGACCTGGTAAACCGTACTATGTGGGTTTGGCTATTTTGTGTACCTTGGCTATGTGTAAGCCTGCATTGACCCTTATTCCTTGAGGAATCATGCCCAGCTTAGGGGTGGCAGTGTTGCTGAGAGATTGATGAGCACGGTGGCCTATGGTTGGGTGGAACGTTGCAGTGACGTAGCTGGTTGCGGGGTGAGTTCTTCATCAAAAGATAAGTATTCCTGACTGTTTCATCTCTGCAATTATATCTATTGTTTCATGACTTATGATGAACATGTTGAATGTTGAAATGTATATGTTTGCTTCCACTGAATGTTGAGTAACGATGTATCCTTGCATGTTTTATGCATCTTAGTATGTATTATGTTAAGCTTTTTAATTTCAACATTTATCCCTGTTCATGTTTATGGGGTTGTTTGCTCATTTGTTTGGTGTTAGTAGCATCCTCTTCGCCGGTCGGAGGGTCAAGGACGTTACACCTTCCTTAAGCCTTGAGATTGCTTGAATTCGACCCTTCATTACCCCATTGAAGAGCTATATAAGGAACCCTTTGGATACATTGAAGGCATGAGGAATTGAGAGTAAATAAAATATAGTCCATTGTTGTTGGAGCTTATACTTGAGTATGCATCCCTTTGTCCCTTGGAGCACTTTTGTGTTCTTCCCAGGCTTGCCTTTTGCTTGTGAGAGTGCTATCGAGAGATGGAGGATTGAAGTGGTGGAGGCCCAAGTGGTGGACTCAGTTTCTCTGATTCGCAGACGTGATGAGAGAGGTTGTCACTCTTGTAATCTCTATTTTTATACTAATAGAAATATCTTTTCCTGTCCAATAATATGTGTTTAAATGAGTGTTTTATCCACGTATGCTTTTAAATGCTTATATGTTATTGATTATATATGCTAGAGTAGGTCTAACACAAATATATATAGCATGCTTGTCTTGTTTGCTGATTATTGAGGAAGAAATTTATCAATACAAGCTGGAGTTGGAAAGCTCAGCGAGGATCTACATCAACCATCCTGAATAAGGTACGAATTGAGATCCTTTAGTGTTAGATATTTGGTTTCTCTTGCATATTGGAAAGGATTGATTTCTCGAGTCAAGCCGTCTATTGTGGTACCCTAAGCCATAGGAATTTCTCTCTGTAACAAATGTGGACTGAATCTGTAATGTTGTTATAGCATAGATCTGTCTACAGAGAGCATAGAGCAGAGAGTGTGTGATTTATGACTGGTTAAATGAATAAAGAGCGGAGTTCTGTTATGCAATTGTGTTGATCATTTAAATACCTTTGATTCATTAACCAGAAGTATATATTTTCAATCCTTTATGTGTATATGTGTAACTTGAAATCAAATTGAAGCGTATGAGATCAAATTTGTCTTGTAAATCGTTATAGAAGTAATTAATCATTTCACTGATCAATTCAACGAGGACTACAGAAAGGTAAAGAACTTGTACCTTCTCCAGATTTACGGTTGAAAAGATATTCCACAGTTAGAAGTAGTTCCCAAATTAAAGCTATAACAATCGCCATACATCGTGCGATGGAGATCAATCTTGGAGAAGATTGATGACGATAAGGAAATTTCAGTGGAGAAAGAGTGAGGAAAATGTAGGAGGGTTCAGGCATAAAAATAAGAATTTTATTGCTGGAAAGTAAGATCAAGATCTACAACCAAGATCTACAACCAAGATCTATGATAAAATAGATCAATTGTCCACAACGATTTCGCAGGGAGAAGTTGCAGGTTTTGAACAACTTTTGATGTGTACAGAATTTGTATGGAATGCACTTCATAGTTTTTGAATTCCACCATTGATTTGGTGGGGACACTGATCAGAAAATCAACAAGCAATTTCATTGATCAACTAGCAGGTTGATTAACAACAGATATTGGGCATGAAATCTTTATTCAAAGGATTTTGTTATAGGCTTGACTCCTCTTGAGTGATTTGGACGACAGATTGACTATGTTTAAGAATCAAGTTAATATTCAGTTAGGTTTAGCTTAAAATAAATCAAACCCCAAATCAACCCAGAAACCATTGAATCCTCAAGGTTCGACATTGATCCATGAAAATGGTAGATCAACGGTTGAGGTTGCGTCTGCAATGAAGATCAATGGCTAATAACGGTCGTGGAGGTTGCATTGTGGAATCTGCAAAGAAATCAGATCAACAACCAATATTAAGGACACAAAAGAGATCAATGACTTATAGAGGTTGCAGAAGGTGGGAAACAGGAAAATGACAAGGAAAAATGTTAATTTTATGAGATCCGATCTTTGCATCAGATCAAGATCTAAGGTCAAGTTTGATTCCGTAGGGATCAACAATGCGGGAAGCATAAGTGGAATGCACAATGTAGAAATACAAATATTAAGTTAACAAAACTTGGAGTTCTGAGATATGACTTCCAGATCCAAAGCAAGATTGACGGTTAAGATGGTTTTCGCAAGGATCAATGGTGTAGAAAGCCGATGGGAAATGTGGAACACAGAAGGTCAAGAATTAATACTTATGGAATGTAAGGTTCCCGAATCCTAATTTCTGAATCAAAGTGAGATTGATGGTCAATGTTTTTTTCGCAAGGATGAATGGTTTGGAAAGCCGATACAGAATATGAAATGCAAATATGTCAAAGAATGAGTTAATAGGAATTGGATTTTCTTGGATCCGATCTCCACACCAAATCAATATCAACAGTCAAGGTTGATTCTGCAAGGATCAACGATGTGGAAATATTGTGCGGAATGCAGAAGGTAGAGAGTGGTCAAATGGAGGTATCGATATGTTGGTCTTCTAATTTCTGATTTCCACCTGAAAATGGGAATGTAGATAATTCAGTCTATGGCAGAAATGACTATTATGGCTTTAGAGTGGATCAGTCAATGGTGGAACAACTATTACGGTGGTATCTGATCCTGAGAATGAACGTACATGGATGAATATGACCAATAACTATGTGAAGAGATAGTAAAGAGAAGTTTTAAATCATTTTGCATGATACTCAAGGTATGGATACGTGGATTTTAGGTTTCTAAGGTTAAGGAAATGAAGATCATTCCTTATGTACATTATGTCTTTTTTTTGGTATTTTCTCATAACAGTTAGGTATTATGTTAATATGTCTGGAGATATATGGTTATATATATATATATATATATNCTTTCCAATTTAAGACAAATATATCTACTATATCTTAATGATAATAGGCTTAGTGGTAGCATCCCTAAAGCCATTTTCAATTGGACTACATTGGCTTGTCTAGATCTCTCTCAAAACAAACTCACTAACATATCTATATCCCTGGACAATTTGAGACAAATCTTTTAACTACATCTTAATGACAATAGGATTAGTGGTAGTATCCCTAAAGTGATTACCCATTTAAAAAAGCTTTGAACTCTTCATCTCTCTAAAAACAATTTGACAGACATAATTCTTAAAGTGATTACCCATTTAAAAAACCTTGAAAGCCTTTATCTCTCAAGCAACAATCTGATAGGAACAATTCCTAGAGGTATAGGAAAGCTTCATTCATTGCGACATTTATTTTTAGATTCAAACAACCTTTCTCGAAGTATTCATGATAGTATTAATAGCTTGGTTTTACTTTCCTTCTGAGATATATGAAAAAACAATTTGGAGGGACTAATTCCTAATGGCATTGGAAATTGTAATTCTATGCATTATTTCATTTCTCATTATAATAATTTTTCTGGGACATTTCCCACGTCTTTCGCCCACTTGAACTAGCTTCTGATACGATATTCAAGAAAGAATAGACTGATGGGAAAGCTTCCTCAATGCTTCTCTATTTTTCCTAAGTTGAGAGTTTTGAGCATTGGTTATAATAATTTGGATGGTCGTATTTATCAACGCATCACAAATATCACCAAGTTGTATGTGTTGGATTTATCCAATGACAAATTCAGTGGAAGCATACCAATGCATATTGAAAGATTCTCTAGCTCCGCAAATGTGTCAGATGATGGAGACTTACTCGAGGAAGTGGATATTGACATGAAAGGAAGGGAGTATGCTATATCATATTTGAATCCTACAAACATTATATTTTATTTCTCTTGCAATAATCTAACAAGAAAAATTCCCACGGGCATAGGTAGCACGAGTCACTTGCGATTGTTGAATTTATCTCATAATAAGTTGGAAGGGAAAATTCACACATCTCTTAGTGGGATATCTAGTTTGGAGCAGTTGGACTTGGCAAAAAATAATTTGACTAGAATGATTCCTGAATAGATCTCTAAATTACATGAGTTATCCATTCTATATGTTTCATCAAACAAGCTTTGTGAGAAAATCCCAATAGGAACACAATTTTCCACTTTAGTGTATCTTCATTACAAAACAATAGGTGTTTATGGTGTTTTCCTTTTAAATCATGCAATGTAAATGAAATACAAGTGATAAAAGGTGATCATTGTTAATAAGAGTAGTAAGGTAAGAGTGAAATGGCTAGGTCATGTGGATGAAAATATGTCATTGATGGCAGTGGGGATGGGAACAATGATTGGATGTGGGGGAGCGGTAGCCGGTTACTATCTTTATGTTATGGGAGAGAGCTAAACATTGGGTGGTGCCCCCAAACATGCCGCAACCCTTTGTTGGGGTATATCAATTCCCTACATAGTTAGTTTGTTAAGCTCAAATGTTTTCACTCATTGTATGAAAATATAAGATGTATGATGAATTAAAAATGTGTATCATTTTTTAAATGATATTTACATAATAAAAAGAAAACAAATTAATAATATCATTACATAATTACCTATTGAGAATGGATATAAACATGTTTAATCATATATCATGATTTGGAATTTATATTACATTTATGAATTGGTGTCCATAGTTATCATTACAAATTTATCGATGTTGTTTTGTATATACAATATCTTACATAAACATAAATGTTATTAAACTCCTCATTATATATATCTATAGTTATTTTTTCATTTATGAATACAAAAAAATCCATTCTAATTATGTAATGATATTATTATTATTTTCATTTATGCAATGAAAACAAATCCATTCTAATATTTTGCTCATTCCATTTGAATTTTACATCTTTCTTCAACAGTTTTTCCATTGGAGTTGTAACCTCTGTAACAATTTTTCCATTGGAGTTGTAACAATTTTTTTTGTTAACATGCTCCATCTCGAATTCTATATTGAATTCAACTATGGGTCGGTGCAAGAAGATAAGCGACTTTTTAGATGCAATCCTAGTTTTTGAAAACACGATAATGTTACATAAAAATACAATGCATTTTTGTTACATAGCACTTGCTATGGTTAAACCTGAGCCTGACATATCATGGGACATGTAGGATAGGAAACCATATCTCGTACACGTTATATAACTACAAAACACGTACGTGATATGTAGTTATAAAATGCGTACGTGATTTGTAAAATTAAAATTAATTTATATACATAGTCCCGAAACCCATGACGCATTCTAACATCAGGAACACAGATATCAAGAGCGAATTGGAGTGAATTGGGTGCCATGGACTGTTGGAGGAGCCCGATTTAGTTGGAGGGGAGGAAAATCCACTAGTGAATTGTCATCTAATCTGGTAATTCATTCACCCAGATCATTCTTTTTTCTCAATTCTAAACCTAAAATATGATTTTTTTAATAGTTTAAAACAACCAAATTTTGTATTATTTAAAAAATTGGAAATAACCCAGTCACTAATTAAATTTACATCTCCCTCAACCAAGATGAGTGAACAATTACAATGAATTCCTTTTCAATAACTCAAAAATTCCTAATGCAACAAAAAATCGAAAAATATAGAACGCCTCCCTTTATACAATGTATCCATCCACATGAAACCCAACTTTCCAACCCTCAAAGGACATTTACCCATGATACTAATTGAATACGTTTCCTCAGAAATGGCCATAACAAGATGAAATGCATGCACAAGCATGAATAGAAAAAATGCTAAAAAAATTAGTAACTTGGTTTCTCAAAATTTCATCACAATTATTTGTCCATGAACATAATCAAAATTCCATCACAAGTGTATGTAGTTATACATTGCCTCTTAGTTAAGCACCCTTAACTAAATGCCAAAATGCATTAACAAAGTGCCTCTCGAGCCTACCCTTTTAAACATAAACAATGTATTATATATAAATCAACAATATATATATAAACACAGAGTTAAAACTACTAACTATGACTAGTTTTATTCCTTTCTCTAGTTTTAGCAGCCACCACCATTTTTCCACTAAAATATATGCACTTATTTGTTATAGCACACACCTCATTTTTGTTCTAATTATACCTTCCTCGACACTTTACTCTTGTTCTGCACATATGACTTACCCTTCATGCCCCTGGCCTTATCGTAATGACAAAAAAAGTTGAAATATATGAACCTTCTCATTGTGATATCGAATTACAAGTCAACACGTCATGACACCACCATACAACCCTATTATTCATCGTACCGTCAAAGAGTTCATAATCATCATGTAGTTCTAACCCTAGCTCTATTGAGCTACCAAAAAGGTAATTAATTAAAGGTCATCACCTAAACTAAATTCAACTTGAATTCTGCTTCTTTGATACTATAACATGTGAGACTCACTTGACAAATCACTAACGAGATGCTACAATTTTGGAAATGCTCAACTAACCCTATCAATCACATTGGGAAAAGGGTCTACTATCCTTATCCTATTTATTGAACCTCTGAACAAAATAAACCAAATTAGAAACATGTGAGACCCTAGGTCTCCCTAAGATCCCTTGACCTATCAAAGTCATAAATGACTTTACTCAAACAGTCTATGCCCCTGCATCACTAGGTTTATCAACCGTTTTTTAAAATAATGAAAACAATGGGTAATATATTTATACATATCAAGTATATAAGCTCATCTACAACCAATTGTATTCCAGTCCACAAATTCTCCATTTTTCCATGTCTCTTTTGGTTGGTTTCCATGTTTATACAACAATGGAAATGGTGAACACCCATGAACTACCTAGAGTGTGTTGTGAGAATGTTCCCAACAATGATCGAGTCAATTATATTTAGAGGATTGGTGGCAACCCTGTATCACCCCTTTTATTGCATCACATATCCTAATAGTCCCTTGCCCCTTTCTTTTACATATCCAAGGGACGTAAAGGCCAAAACATGTCAAAATAGCACTCCTAAATTCAAAGAAGTTTAAACCCAAGTGTGCATGGAAAAGTCACCAATGAGGGTTAATAAGTGCCTTAACTTCTAGAAAGAAGTTGAACGAAACTTACTATTTAATTATTAAATGTTTAATTTTAATTTTTAAATGTATGTAAGTGAATTCGATTAAATTTCTTACTTGAGTTTGATTTAATTTACATTTTCAATTTTGAAGAGACATCATTATATACCATGTATATGTTTCTAATGATTTTCTTATTGATGTTTTTATTGTAGTTGTGGCTATGGACACAAATGTCTAGATATTGATTGAGCTTGCCCATTTGAGGGGTCTTAGTACAGATTTTAGTGGTGGTGACAGGATTCGCCGCGCACTTGCATCCACTTTGGATGCAATTGTTGATACTATTTCATTGTCAAGCAACATAATATATGATATTACATCATATAGAGAAATAAAAAGACAATAGTACAATGATGGGTGGACTACAATGCAATCAAAAAGTTGAAAATAACCAAAGAGCATGTATTTTCATTGTTTAGGGACCCTCGAACAGGGGAAATCCCAGATGCAAACAAGCCTCATATCTCTATTGAGTGGTGCACATTTCATTAATTTGTTGATAACTGGATGGACATATGGTATATGGTTTTTGATATGCCACCACATAACAACAAGGAAATCCCCTTGTATTTCCTTCAAAAGCTATATGTAGAGTTCATGTTGGGTAAACATGTAAACTATTGTGATATCTTGCAGTTTCAAAGGATCGGTGGGGGGATGCTCCAGAACCGACCCAATTCCAGGCTTTGAGACCTTGATCTCCCTATCCTTGCACCTCACAGGAAGTTTCCTAGGCCAGATTTCCCACCCGTACATCATGTTATTCCAGAGACATGTGATGCGTATTTGAGTTTGAAATGGGTGGTTGTTCATCATAGCACTATGGTTCAGCATATGGGTGAGGAAGGGACATCTGTCCTTGGTGTGGTACATACATCAAGTCATCATGTTGTAGGACCATCTTATAGTGCAGTACCATCCACTAGTGTAGGACCATCTACTAGTGCAGCACCATCAACACATCCCTAGCCTACTTTTGAGCCTCATGAGTGCACATCGTGTGGTCATCCCTGCTATGGTCTTTCCTCGGATGTTTCCTTTAGTGGGTTTTTGAGTGATGTATGTAGATGGTTAATTGTAATAAATTCTTCATTTATTTTCCTCTTTGTACACATATGTACAGTTTGAGCAAATATATTAATTTTGTGAACTTGCAGTTGATGATTTATGCTGGAAGTGATGCTCCATATTCTGATGTTCCACACTCTACACAGGGGCATGACATTCCATCCACTGATCCCTTTTTTGGTGGAGAGATTCATATAGCACCCATTGTCATATCTCACACTGAGGTAAACATTTTAAAATTTCTGTTTTTTAATACTTGTTAATTTGTTAACTTCCACATATTGTACATGTTAGTTCACTAATGCTATCTATGGTCTAATATTTACAATTATTAAACTTGCAGATGCCAGATCCTTCATGGGGGAGAAGTGATGGAGGTAGCATCCATGGTCATATCGATTCAGGAAACATTTGGGCTCCAGGTAAAAAATAAAAAATGTCATTTTTTAAATACATGTATGTTCGTTGAATCATGCATATCTAACTACATGAACACTTGCTGACTATAGGCACCAACCGAAACATCTAGACCATTACATGGATTTGTATCTCCTTCTAGGCCATACGTGAACAAGGGTCATGTGTATATGAGGCATCCTACTCCTAGAAAGACTCTAGCTGTCCACGACCATGGAGCTACTAATACCATGATAATGTATATCCTTCGATTATATTTGTTGGTTAACTTGAAATCCTGTGCATAAAATGTTTTTGTTAATGTTTGATTTACATGTTTACTACAATAGGAGCCATAGTTTACTATTGAAAACCTCACAGGGATGGTTGATGCAACAGTTAGTGCTGCATATGCAATGGAAACAAGTCACACAGAGGTACAACTATTTCAACATGATCGTTACATAGTTCATTATTGTTGTCTAATTTTTATTCATGCATGTCTAACTATTTCAACATTTGGTGATTGTAGCCACCAGCAACAGGAGTTATTGATGAAGTAGTCAATGTGGAATTTCCAATAACAACAAGCCAAACATAGGTACAACTATTTGAACATGATCTAGACATAGTATGTTATTGTTTTCTATTGTTTATTCATGCACATGTCTAACTATTTAAAAATTTGGTGATTGTAGCCACCACCAACACCAGCAGTTCCTACCCCCTCTGGTTTGACCATGGATGTGACCATCCTTGATGTTCAACCAATAGCTCCATATGCTACATAAGGAACACAATCCCCTTTGTCACAGTCTCTCGTTGAGGTGAGATTTAATGACCAAGTATTTCATGCAATGTCCATGAAAATGTTGATAATTGTTGAGTTATTTTCGATATGGTATTTTATTGAGCTAATGTATTAGTACATAGTTAGTTGAATTTAACAACTGATATTTAATTTGCAGGATCCAGAGACACACACTGGTGCTAGAGTTGTGCCTAGAGGATCAACATCAGGAAAGAACAAGGGGAAACTTGAGTTTTGAGTGTCTTATGGGATATATGTACATTTAGATACATGTACATGTGGCTTGGATAGTTTTCGATACATGTACATGTGTCCTGAATAGTTTTGGGTATTTTTGGATACATGTACTTTTGGATACTTTTGGATACATGTACTTTTGGAGACATGTACATTGACATTTCACTTATAAATGAATGATACATTTCACTTTGTATTTGTTCTTTGGCTTCCACATGTTCTTGTGTCAATCTATTATGTTGATTTGTGTGGATTATCTATTACTTATGACTGCACTATGTCAAAAGAACAAACTATTATATTTAAAGGTTTCAATGAACTCACTACATGCACACTAATTGGATATCTAATTAGAAATTGTGATTTTGGATGATCATTGCAAGTAAAGTCAAAGTTCTTACTCGTGTAATTGAATAAAACTAAGGGCAATCAAATGCATTTCAAGGTTTCAATGAACTCACTACATGCACACCAATTGGATATATCTAATTAAAAAATATGAGTTTGAATGATTAAATTACAAGTTAAGTCAATGTTCAAGTTTTTTTTAATAAAACTAAGTGCAATATATGCTTCACATTTCATCAACGGCCAACAACACTATTCAACAAAACTCATGCACCAAATGACTAATCGCTCAGCATTAAAGGAACTACAATAGAATCCAAATACTGAGAAACAACTTCGTGAATCAACATGATTTGAAGCATAAGTCCACCGGATTTGAAAAAGGGTAGTTGGACATTAGACTTATTCTGAATTGAGTTATTCCAGTAAGATAAGATTAGTGTTAGGATTAGTGTTTACCTGGTAGGGTTATGGTTATGGGCCATGCATGTTAAACAACAAACCCTAGTTAGGGTTATGGTTTTCCAATTTTGGACTTCATTGGCATGAAATGCATTGTCCAAGTTTGTCCCTTGTTGGCATGAAATGAATTATCCCCTACTAAGTGAAACCGTAGTTTCAGAAACCATCGTATGCGGAGGTCACCAAGAAATGGACAGGCACGAGGGAGCCCCCCTAGATAAAATCCCACATCATGAATCGAATGGAATCAATGGTGCATCGATTGGAGGGCTGGGAATCAATCTATGGCGACTTATAGGTCACCTCCATATACCATTTAGGGACACTTGGTGGACTTGTTCCTGGTGTGCAAAAAATGTCACAGAGACACAATTTTGAATTTTGTCAACTCTTTCTAGCATGTTTGGGTAGGGGAAATATGGCAACAAAAACTGAAGCCCCATCGTCCATGGTTTTCCAATTTTAGCCCTCATTGGTGTGAAATACATTGTCCCCTACTGAGCGAAACCATAGTTTCAGAAACCACTGTATACGAAGGTCATCAGGAAATGGACAAGAGGGAGATGGCCCCCACTAGCTAGAATCCCACATCACGAATCCAATCGAATCAATGGTGCATCGATCGGAGGCCTGAGCATCGATCTATGGCGAGTTACAAGTCACCTCCAGATACCGTTCAGGGACACTTAGTGGACTTGTGCCCGGTGCACAAAAAACATCACAGAGCTGCAATTTTAAATTTTGTCAACTCTTTGTAACACCTCGGCTTTGACCCCGTTTGCATTAAAAAATTATGTGATGTATATATCGTAATTAATCATGGTGTGGAGCTAAAGGAAAAATCCCCACCATCGATTTAGCATTTTTATGTTTCAGCTATTAAAATTGTTGCCGATGGTATTTCGTGCAAGCCAACACATTATAGTTTGGACATCATGTAAATATGCATTTTAATTAACATACCCACAACCAGCTATGTCAATGCAACATTAAAAGAGATGGGGGCATGATTTCCTAAGGATAAGGGGGATAAATATTTAACCTTTGGGGCCAATGGAGAAAAGCCAAAGGTCAATGGGAGAACCCATCAAACTATCAACTACCTTTCTTGTCTCATTCTCCCAATCATTTAATTCTATTAGAAATTGGTTGAAGTAGTTTTTGCATGGGGACAGGAAGAGTATGGGCAATGAAATTCGAATTTGGGGAAAACCCATTTTTGGGGAAAAACGTTTTTGAATTTTGGGGCAAGTTAACACCCAAAATGCAAGCCCATTTGACCATACACCCACATTCTTCATCTCCTCACGTAGTGGAAGCTAGGGAGCTATTTTACCTTCATGATTTTTCTTGTTGTGTGTTCTTATTCACGTTGGGGGCTCCTGGGATTTTTTCTCACCATCATTCATTAACGTTGGGGTTCTCTCAAGCGTATGGGATTTTCCTATGCGTGTCATTCACGTTTTTGGGTTTGTTGTGTGTGTTTTCCCTCACGTGGGTAGTCGTTTCTTCATTTTCCTCAGGCTGGGAATTTGTTTTTTGTAATGACTTGTGGTTGGGTTTCTTCCCCAACTATTTCTATTTCATTTCCCCACTGTTTTCCAAGCTGAAAATTATTTTTGTGTTTCCCAGTGATTTGGAGGAGAGACCACGTTCTCTGGGGTGTTGATGAATTCTTTTTTGGCCACGTTAGGGCCAAAACGTCCCTGGGATACGAATTGTTGCTAGGGGGTTATTTTCACCCACCTTGGCAAATTATTCATTTTGTTTCCAAACTGTTTTCCTCAACCCAGAAGTTGTGTATATTGTTGTGTAAGCATTTGTGCTTTGTTTTGTAATCAATGGAGAGTGGAAATGGGGCCTCACCAGCTTGATAAACCTACTATGTGAAGGAACCTCACAGATAGACCTAGGGGGCTGGTTTTCTTCTTTGCACACCCTAAATAGCACTGGAAGGGAAGGAATAGCCCGAGGGACTATGTAGTAGAGAAGGGGACGCTTCCTTGTGTTGGGTGGGAAGATGTTTAGAAGCCATGATAGATTTGGTGAAGGTGTCCATAGCTCTGTTGAGGAGGTCACTACCTTAGCAGTCATCCTATCCATATAATTGGCAGCCTGATAAATCCAACTTTGTTGGATTGGCTGAATTTTGTGGTGTCCTTGGCTATGTGTGAGCCTGCTACTGTTCCTTATTCCTTATGGGAATCATTCCCAGCTCGGGGGTGGCAGTTTCCTTGAGAGATTAATGAGGACAGTAGCCTATGGTTGGGTGGAACTTTCCAACAACATAGCTAGTTGAGGGATGATATTCTTCATAAGATAAGTATCTATGTGTTAATATCTGCATTGTTTTTGTTTAATGAATTACAATAAAAATGATGAACATGTGTATGCATCTGCTGTATCTTAAGTATTTATGCATCTGTGCATGTATGAGTTCAATGCATTTCATTTTATCATGTGTATGTTCATGGGAATTAGATATCACAAATTAGACAACAACAATAGTTGCGTCCTCTCTCCGGTAGAGGGGTGGGGATGTGACACTCTTGCTAGTGTGTTTGGGCATGGAAAATATGAGAACACCAACCGCAACCCCACCATCTGTGGATTTCCAAGTTTGGCCCTCGTTGGCATGAAATGCATTGTCCCTGACTAAGAAAAACCCTAGTTTTAGAAAACACAGTATACAGAGGTCACCAGGAAACGGACAGGTGGGAGAACCCCCCTATCTAAAATTCCCATGTCATGAATCCAACGGAATCGACGGTGCATCGATCGGAGGCCCGAGCATTAATATATGGAAACTTACAGGTCACCTCCACATACTGTTCAGTGACACTGGTGGACTTAAGCCTGGTGCACAAAAAACATCACGGAGCCGCAATTTTGAATTCTGTCAAATATTGCTAGCGTGTTTGGGCATGTGAAATATGAAAACACAAACCACAACCCTACCATTTGTTGCTTTCCAAGTTTGTCCCTTGTTGGTGTGAAATGCATTGTTCCCTACTGAGCAAAACCCTAGGTTTAGAAACCATTGTATACATAGGTGACCGAGGAATGGAGAGGCACAAGAGGCCCCCCCAGCTAAAATCCCATGTCATGAATCCAATGGAATCAACGATGTGTCGATCGAAGGCTTGGACATCGATCTATGGTGATTTGTAGGTCACCTCTGGATACTGTTAAGGGACACTTGGTGTACTTGTGCCCAGTGCGCAAAAAACATCATGAAGCCACAATTTTGAATTCCATCAAATTCTGGTAGCATGTTTGGGCATGGGAAATATGGCAATGCCAACAGAAACCCTACCATCCATGGTTTTCCAAGTTTGGCCCTCATTGGTGTGAAATTCATTGTCCCCTACTGAGCAAAACCATAGTTTCAGAAACCACCATATACAGAGGTCATCGGGAAATGGACAGGAGGGAGAGCCCCCGCCTAGCTAAAATCCCATGTCGCGAATCCAATGTAATTGACGATGCTTTTATTAGATTCCCGAGCATCGATCTATGGCAAGTTGTAGGTCACCTAGAGATACCGTTCAGGGACACTTGGTGGACTTGTTCCTAGTGCGCAAAAAACGTCATGGAGCTGCAATTTTGAATTTCATTGACTCTAGCTAGAGCATTTCAGCATGGGAAATATGGCAATTCCAACCACAACCCTACCATCTATGGATTTCCAAGTTTGGCCCTCATTGGCATGAAATGCATTGTCCCCTATTGAGTGAAACCCTATTTTTAGAAACCACCATATACAGAGGTCACTGGGAAATGGATAGGAAGGAGAGCCCCCCCCTAGCTAAACTCCCATGTCATGAATCCAACAGAATCGATGGTGTTTCGATCAGAGGCCCAAGCATCGGTTTATGGCGAGTTGCAGGTTGACTCCAGATACCATCCATGGACACTTGGTGGACTTATGCCTGGTGCACAAAAAATGTCACGGAGCCGAAATTTTGAATTTCGTCAACTCCTGTTGGCATGTTTGGGTAGGGGAAATATGGAAACACCAGCGGCAACCCAATTTTCCATGGATTTCCAAGTTTGGCCCTCGTTAGCATGAAATGCATTGTTCCCTACAGATTGAAACCCTAGTTTCAGAAAACATTGTATACAAAGTTCACCAGGAAATGGAAAGATAAGAGAGAGAGGCCCCCTAGATAAAATCTCAATTCATGAATCCAACAGAATTGATAGTGCATCGATCGGAGGCCCGAGCATAAATTTATGGCGAGTTGCAGGTCACCTCCAAATACCATTCAGGGACACTTGGTGGACTTGTGTCCAGTGCACAAAAAATGTCACGGAGCCGCAATTTTGAATTATGTCAACTCCTGCTAGCGTGTTTGGACAGGAAAAATATGGAAACGCCAGCCACAATCCCACTATCCGTGGCTTTCCAAGTTTGGCCCTCGTTGGCATGAAATGCTTGGTGTATAATGTAAATGTAAAATTCAGTTATGTGGTCCCACATGTTAGTGAATCCCCACTTCTAAATTTAGAGTCGTGTATAAATAAGAGTCATGTTATTCATTTGTAAGACACTTCATGTCTTGTATTTGTCCTCTTCGAGTTGCATGGTTAGGAGAAGGAAACTCTTATTTTAGGGTTTCCTCATGAGCTTGTGTGTTAGGGTTTCCTCATGAGCTTATGTGTTAGTTTTTGTTCAGGGTTTCATTGTACTTGTTTTCTAAACATAATTCTTATAAGAAAGGTTGCTAGGTTTTCTTCCCCATGAGGGTTTCCGAGGATAAAATGTTGTGTCTCTTGTGCATTGTTATTCTTAACTATATCCTACATGTTAAATTATTTATGTAAATGTTTTATGGTTAAATTTATGCATTGAGGTAATGCTTATAGTAAAAAATTTAACATGGTATAAGAGGTGAGCTGTCAAGAAGGAAATTATACAAGCCTTAAAACAAAAAGTGATCATTGCAGCATCTTGTTTCCATCATCCTAGTTTTATATATCAGCTAAAAACATTGACACTATGACCTACTTGAAAAATTAGGGTTTTAGTCTTGTAAGAGAGTCTACAAAGAACTTTGACAGGTATGACCTAAAGAGGTACATATATGTATTCTAATGTTATGTTTAACATGTGAATGAGATCTTTACATGTTCATATGATTGATATTGTCATGATCACATGATTGATATTTACATGATCATATTACTGATATTTACAAGATCATTCACAATCTTGGGGTTTATTGATTATATGTAAAATTTGGCATGTTCATTAACTTGACATACAAGATAACTTTTGGCATATTTATAAACAACATAAACAAAAATTTGGCATATCAATAACATAAAATTGACATATGCATAAGCAACATCCATGGAAAAATTAAAATTATGTAACATACCTCATCATGCTAGATCCCACCTATTATCATACAACCAAGCCCTTCGGATCATCTCTTATAATTATGGTCTCCATTAGTCTCTCATGCTCTGTATTCGGTAAGAAGTAGCGTTTCTTTGATAAATTTCGGCTAGGAATTGCTCATACCTGGAGGTTTGCACTAATGATTAAGTTGGTAAAGTGATACACACTTGCACCTGGTTTGTAATCCCTATAAACATATCCACCCTTCTTTCTTGCATTGTTGTCATGTGTAAGGTATTCACCTTTAACAACCATAGACCCGATTGGGAAGTGGTTGTTTTCATCGTTAGTCATGGACATAATGAGGATTTTCTTTCCCTATGTACAACATGCCAACCAGTAATCACCACCCCATTCACTATCTTTTGAGGAAACCACTGCGTATATGTTCCCTGCATAATATGATTGTACGTATATGATCAAAATATTTTTCATGTGATACAAGGCCATTAATGTGAGTTCGAAGACTACATAATTAAACAAAAAAATGTTAAGGAAATGCATCATACCAGGTTGTACAAGGTCTGAGACATGATCAAAATCTATAGAAATAGATGATTGGTATTCTTCCAAATAAGTTAACTCAACCATTTCACCCTGATCAAGTGGAAGTGATATGTGATCCCATCCATTAAACCAATCCAATGATTCACACTTATCCCCATCACCATCACAACAAGGTGGGAAAAAACAAGTGAGTTTTCTGGTCCAAATTTCAAATATTGGGTTATTAGAGATTTGAACTGAATGAAAGCCATAAGTCACAGGCACAGTCTTGCATTCCCATGCATGTGAACAATCTATATCTACAACCTCCCCAAAAATATCTCCACATGTCTCTTTCTTGTGGATTCTACTCGTATAGTTGATTCATCTCCCATTACTAACGTGCACCACCTGACTATATATTGAGCATTTTGAATATTAGATACTGTAGATAATTTCAATTCCTCTCTTCATACGGCTGTTTTGAAACATGCTCCGGCTCCATCATGCTATCCTTTACCATGCCTAGTCTCAAAATAGCTCCACATATGTGGAACTTTGTAGTTTTTATGCAATGAACACAACCATTGAAATATGTGTGCATTTCTTAACTGACCAGCATATCCATCAGACCAAATCCAGTGTTGATCCATCTGTATGTTGCTTCCCTTCAAGTGATCATAGAACATGATGAAGCAATGAGGTACATATTGGAAGTCATGGCACCTATCATCACTTATGTAGAAGTGATATTCCTTGAGAATTTCTCTTTTCTCTTCACTACTATTTGGGCCATGCCTATATGTGATATACACCATCAAGGAAACCTTCTCAGAGTGATAATATTGACTTTAGATCTCATTTTGAGGTAGCAGAATGTATTTCTTGAAAAAATAAACAACTAAAAGTATAGTACCACAGGGAAATGTATCTCTGCATATTCTAAACTTCTCATCCTGCCATTGTGCCAAGTGGACATGCTGAACATATTGATGTGTCTTTTTCAATAAATTCCTATACGAAGTCACTAACTTGTACCTGTTGACACAAAATGATATTAATACCAGTTTTTTTTGTAAGTAAGGAATGAAATGTAACTGTTCAAACATAAATTTATAGATAAATTCATACCTGATATGTCACCAATTGTATTTTTTTCTTTCTTTCCCTGGGACTATTTCACAGATGACATATTTGAAACTTTTCATGTCTATAACCATATTACCAAATTGATTGTCTACACTCTCGTGCATACATTGGCTCAATAATTCCATTTGAGCACAAATGGAGCAAGTTCCATCAAAATATGATTTCGCATAGTATGTTTTCCCCTCAGGCCTATTCACATGATGCTATGAATGAACTCTCTTGATGAAGTTGGTGGTATTGTTAGGGAGCAATCCTGCACATGTTTAGTATGAAACACACGATTAATGTAAAAAAATGTTTCATAGTAATATTGATATTCTACATGGTACTACAACAACAAGTGTTAGGAAGAGTATTTACTTTAACATACCAGGGCTTACATTTCTCAAACGATCTTTGCCCCAAATTCAATTGTCTATGTTCATTCCTAAATTTCTCGTATAGTTATATCTGTGTTATATCAAGAAGATGATTAATATGTGGTTCATGATCCTTTGAACCCCTTCTTAGTTTTAGTACATCCTTCTGGTTTGAAGAAGGACTTGTGTGATCATGCAAAAAACTCTGCACTAGTCCCTTTACTGCATCAACTAGCTTCATGTCATGACGTGGAAACCGACCAATAAAGGCCCAAAAATTTGTCTAATCGGTTGTGTCAAGATGTTCTCTTCTAATATAATACCTATGAAGGGTTTTTATATTCAAATTAGCTAGTTTGGATGTAGGCTTGAGAAAACAAAGGACCTTGGTGTTCTTCTTTACAATTTCTTGTGACAACACATGACGAGTCGCATTGCAGTCCTTTGAATTTGTGTTAATTTTACCAAAGGAATCCAATAATTTTTTAACTATATGAGAAATTGGTCCATAATTTTTTATCATCTTTATCCCTAATGTTTTCCTAACAATATTCATGCCCCTAGATTTCAGCAATGATAAAAATAATCTACATTTATCTCCATCACATTTAGAAATAAAATATTTATTTAGCATCTGTTGAGTTTGATAAGCAATACGAAATTTAGATAGCATACCTTCAATGGAATTGAGGAGTATTTCATGAACTTGTATATGCTTCAGAGTTCTTCAACGTGTGCTTTCTAATGGAGGTAATGGGGTTGGAATTCTATCATCTAGTGCATAAACAATACGCTCTGGCATTTAAGTAGTAGCTTGTTGCCCTTCATTCTCTTCTTGGTAGTTGGATGGTGGAAGTCCAACATCCTCATCTATGGTCCGGATAACATTTTCTTCTTCAACAATAGGATCAGTGTCCAACACCTCTTCAATAGTAGGATCCATGTCCAACGCCTCTCCATGAGCTTCATCTTGAGATGGTAACTTATCACTTTGACTTGAAGTGGGAATTAAAACATCCCCTAATGAGAAACTACATTTTTCTTCTTGAATACTTCCATGTGGTGCTTTTTCAACAACTATTGTGGAAATTGAAGGTCCCTCTAGTGAATGTTTCCTTTTTCCTTGTGGTGGATTAATAGGATGAACCGTGGTATCCTTTATAATTGGTTTTGGATTAGTTTCCAAAGAAACCCTCCAATTCATCATTTTTATTCTTTTCTTTTCTTTCTCTTCTTCAATGACTTCTTGAGGTCTCTTATTCCTTGCTGATTTTCTTCCTTGGTTATGTACATTCCCCATATGTACATTCCCCATCACCACAATGATCAATTCAATATAGTTTGTTTTTGCTGCTCCTCAATTACAAGATTTCTAACCTTTAGTGTTTTAGAACTATATATCCTTCAAGGTGCTTCAATATTCCTTCTCAATTGTTCATATTTCCTATCAAAACAATGATGAGTGATAAAATTTACCTTTGGTTCTCTTGAATAGTAAGAAAATGAATGTTAAATCATAAATTGTTCCTCAAGTTAATTCTCTTGTACAATTGTGTATATCCACCATCACCATGAAATGGTATTGAAGCTTGATATCTTATCCCATGTGCTCCTAAACCATGAAATATGTCCTCAATGCTGCACCTGCATAACAAAAAAAATGATGGAGAATGTGTATTGTGAATATTTACAAAGGCAGGCTCATGCCCCGTTGAAAAAAAACACCCGATAATTGGTTTTTGGTAAAGACAGAGTAAAGTTGATGTCAAATAAAAATAGTCCACTATTTATACAGTCCTAAAATGTGCACGCGTTATATAAAGTAGAAATGTGTACACGATGTGTAGAAGTAAAATACACACTCGATATTGTTAAGCACAATAAATAGGTTAGGTGCAAGGCTAAGGCAACGAATAAAATCATAAGAAAACAAATGTTTTCTATGGTTAGATACAAAGCAATAATTTTTATTGTTCCCTTCTTTTCATGCATATAAATGTTTCTCTCTATACCCCCAATAATCCCTAGATACCCCCTATGTCTTTCTAAATATACCTCCCTTATCCTCTTTGCTTCCCTCCCTATATGTTTCTTTATCTCCCTTACTCCATCCATGTCCATACCACCCCACTCTCCACCTTCTCTTTATATTCGCCATTATCCCTCTGTATAGCACTCTCTCCATTCTTATCCCTTAGTCACTAACCCTATGTTCCTTTATCCCTCCCCCCTTCACTCTCTCTTAATATTTTATCCCTCCCCCTTGCCCTCTCTGTGTTATGTTGTATGTGTCTTGGGACCTTAGACATAATAAGGGAGGAAACCTAGGCCTTAGCCCCTAGAAGATGATTCTATCCATCTAGAGCCAAGAATTATGTGTTGAACAACCTCAATATATCCTTCCATGGTTTCATTTACCTTACAATGGGGATAGTAGATCCATTATAACATTTTTAGCACTAAGTACATATATTAGGCCTCTTCACATAGGTAGGGCGAAACACTTGGTCCTTAGGCCTTAAAGGAAGTTGTTAACAACCTAGGGACAAAATTGATGGCTCCAACCACCACACATGACTTTGAAAGTGAATCATTTGAATCTTAATAGAGATATGCAGGCCATCATAATTTATTGATCACTAAGTATGCATCTCAAGGCCATAGACATGGTCAGGGGAGGACACGATGGCCTTAGGCCCTAACTAAAGCTTCTAGGCATCTAGGGATAGGAAGGATGCATTAAAAAATCACACACAGTATCTCATAGATATATTTGGACTATGAATATGGATGTTATTAGAATTAGGTGCTTTTAAGTAGTAGGTATGGGTCCTCTGAGACATGATTGAGGGAATATGACATGAAGCACCATAGATGACCTAATCAAGGTATGCTTGGTCACCGAGAAAATATGCACATGCCTTTAAAAGGTTTTGAGCATTATATATGGGTATTAAGGCCTCAACATGGTCAAGGGAGGAAATCCAAGACTCAATCCCTAAATAATAATTTTGGCATCTATGGATACACATGTGCCTTACTCACTATCCCTCTATTCCTCACTCACTAGCCCTCCCTACCATTGTATTTCCATCTCTCACTATCTCTATGTGTATGTGTGTGTGTCTTTCCCCCTTCTCTCTATCACAACCTCCCTCTCTCTCTCTCTATCTCTATGTGTTAGGGATGATTTTAAGAACCCCCCCTAGATTTATATGTATAAAAAATTGGTGAATCTCTCTGATATATAGGAAAATTTGAAGGCGATTTTATCAATAACGTGATATTTATATATAAAAAAATTGTTGAATATTTCTTTTTATTATATAATGTTGTAAAATCCTGGCGAATCTTTCATTTTATTATATAATGTTGTAAAATATTGGCGATTATTTCACTAATTTATAACATAGTGTAAAATCTTGGCGAATCTTTCACTAATTTATAAACTATTGTAAAAATAGAGGAACAACAACATTAATCAAATAAAATGAATCACATCATCAACAATAGAACATGTAGACTCATGAGTCACAACTAGAATGTGTTAGTGAAACACAATTGCACTAACTAGATTCAGGGCAAGTGGGGAGTCCACTTGTTATCTCATCCTTTAATGGTCCAGTGGACATGTGGGGACCTGAATCTTGACAAACCGATAAACTTATAGAATCAGACATGACATAACAAACTTCTTCATCACCTTCTTCTAGTGCAAAGGATGAAGTGGATATTGAGACGTTGAAGGCAGTTGTAGGAGCTATGGTTCTGAACTTCATCGCGTCGGATATGTAGGTGTCAACACTTTTGCAAAGGTGCACGAATAACATACAGTTAGTTTGGTTCTTCAGTAGAACCCGTACAAGATCTGCACTGAGACCAATGGTGCAATAGACAAGGGCAGGTGAGGAGATTCAGGTTCAAGAGCTATCAACTGTCAGCTAGTTGATTTTCCACTTTTAAATGAGATCAACATGACACAAAAAGGTTGTTTTTCATTCAATTTTTGCATTAAAGGGACAAATGAGCCTACCCATCTACCTGTCTAACACAATGTCCTTCACCATCAATAATAGAAACTGCACCTGACATGTGATATTTGGACACATAATCAAGTCATTGTGATGTGTAGCACCAGGTGCACTTACACTATGATGGAATTTCCAAACTAGAATTCCTTTTCTTTACCCATAAGAGGCATAACTATGAATCAAACGATTTGTAAACCGACGATCTGCTAATGTTGGCATTAAGAAAATTATTTTTTTGACAAAAATATCTTAAGTGACATATTAGTGATAGGATATTTGTAACTTCATCCATAAAGTTCACATGTCAATCTAATATTCATGCATCAATGTTTCTTGCTTGATGTTTCTGAAACATGCCTTTGGCAAATGATCCAACTGATTGAACTAACCCTTGGCGCTTAATCAACCCTCTATTGTCAAATACATATGAGCCAATATTCAAGAAATATTACATACCTATTATGTATACAACCATGAGAATATATAAATTCTAAACTGTGTATTAAACATTGATAATACTACAACATTTCATGAGGAGATCTTCTGTGTAGATTGTGGAGATTGTTCTGGGATATTATGGAAGATATTGCCAACACTTGTATAATGCATATGCATGTCTCTAGCTCTCATATCTATGTATATATAGCCGAGGCAATATGGATTGGTATGCTTTTCTCTGAAGTACTACATGAAGCATGGAATGGCCCTGATGTATAGCACAGTGTTCAGACACCTACATAATAAAACCTCTATATCACATTATACAAAGAAGAGCCAGATTGTTTCATATGCATATGCATGTCTCTCAGAGCTTGAGCGATAGCCTTTATCCTCTACACATCAGTGCAGTGGATTGTCCAAACCCCACCAGTTCTTCCTCTCAACAACATATTATTTATTGTTTCCTTCATCTGGCCTCGAATATTAGGAGATATGGGTTTATTCCCATACAGACCCACCACTTTACTTTTAGCCTTTCTCCTATATATTTTACACTTGTACATCTCCATCCTTGTGAGACTTCTCGTGCTTGGGGTCGAGTGTTTTTCATGTCTTTAATGCTTCAACATAGACTTTACACTCTGTTCTACTTCATTTTACTTTACTGCCTTTTTCCTTTTTATAAGTGACCATTTGGTACTTTGGCTTTATAAAGACATCATTGTACTCTACACTGCACAGTCCCATTGACCTACCCTAGTGGTCATGAGTTGGACATAAATCAGATTATCTTATGTTATCTATATATAGCTGAGGAAATATTGATAAGTATGTATTTTTCTAAAGTACGATATGCATTAGGGAATGGCCACCAATGTATCACATAGTATTCATAACCCTAAATAATAAAAACTCTATACCACTAGTGAGACTATTTCATGACAGTGTTAGAATCTCTGCATACCTTTATAACACAAATTTCTTCACTTTAGTATGTGAATCATACCTTAAGAAGGTCACCCATAAGACTATGCATGGGTCGGTCATTTCCGAGGCCACACAAAGCATTGGCAAGTTCTCTATAAAGAGCATACTTTACACATCCTGGGATACCTGATATCAACAACATGGAATTAGAAAACCAATATAAAAAAGTAGCAATGCTCATTATATCAGCTGAAAAACTAGCCAATTAGACATTCCCATGCTTTAATCTTTTTAGATATATAGGTTCATGATACCACATCTATGATACCCATTCATAAACTTTAATTGATCTATAAGTTCATGAGACCACATCTCTAGTACCCATTCATAACCTTTAATCGAGAAATCCAAGGAACAAACATGCCTTTTGTCATAAAGGTACTATAATTAAATTATTAGGAGTTGTGAATTACTACTCAATAGCATCAAATGATACTGGACCATGAATGCCAATATGCTTGAGAGGGAAGTTGGAAGTTTCAATCTACAACTATGATGTGCAAAATTTATAGGCTATGGCAAAGTAGTTACAAGAGAAAGAATCTATATTTTCCATTTGAACACAAATTTAGCAGAGTAGGCAAAGAGGTGAGGAACATAATTTGTAGACCAATTAGACATTCATTACTGTTGGAAATATTGGTGCAACAAATATTGCAGAACCATGAGTACATTATAAAGAAGAAAAATGCTCAAACAACAGGCGCCATTGAAGGAAAATCTTGTATACCATGTATGAGATGTAAGTGCAACATAGAGGAGTTCTATTCTCAAACTATGAATTCCATCATGGAAAATTTTCTTGCCATCAATAAGGGATTCTGAAACCATTCATACTGCAATTTTGCAGGTTGCAGACAGGGAAATGTGTGCATATTATGTGTGAAATGTGAGTGCAACATAGAGGAGTGGTGTTCTCAAACTATGAATTCCATCATGAAAAAGTTGTTTTCCATCGATACAGATAAGTGTAGCATAGGGATTTCTGAAACCATTCATATTGCAATGTTGTGGTTTCAGACATGAGAGGTTGCACTGTAAAGGATCAGAAAACATGAGCCAAAGGTGCCTTTCATCTGTAACTTCAGACATTGGATGGGTGGGGGTGGCTGTATCATATTGGATCAAAATTCCTACACTAGGGGTTTTAGTTGGTGCACCATCAAAGGATTGTTCCAAATTTACTTTGTGGATCCCCATGCGATTCTTGTCTTTGTGATGCCTTTTTAGTTGCAAGATTAATTAATATCAAAGTGGCATATTTATTACTGAGGATTTCATCCAACAAAAATACACAAACTCTCTCTCTCTCTCACTCTCACACACACACACACACACGTCACAAATGCATCAGATTTAATATATTATTTGGGAAATGTTTGTGGCTCCCCTTGTGATTGTTGTTTTTTTGAGCCTTTATAATAGAAGGCTTTATAAATATCAAAGTGGAATTTTAATTGTTCAGGATTTGAACCTAAAACAATATGATCATGTAGACATCAGTTTTGATAGAACATTGGGGAAAATGCTTAGAAAATATAATTTTAGCCAATTGTGCAGAAACACCAATAAATAAATAAATAAAATAAACCAACCTGTAATTGCAAGAAGAATGTATAATACCGATGAAGCGTGAGCAAGTAGAAGGCAGAAGGAACTTCACAGGGGGTCACCCCACCTGTTACTAAGCTCATAGACGCCAATTTATTTAATTTGTTGGTTCCACTCATGATTCAATCAACCATACAGTAACATGAGTTTATATTTTTTCCTTTTACTAGTTTATCCCTTTTTACTTTTCAGTGGACACATTAGGGACCTCTACTTTGGAATTATTACTTGATGTACATCTCAATACTATTGAAATATTTTGGTCCTAAATTTGCATGCAAATGGAGATGGATCCGCCATATTTTTTGACAAGTTAGGATCTAAAAATGGGGAAACAATATCCAAAAAACCTAAAAAAATAGACATCCTGAACCAAAAACATAGAGAATCCATATTTTGTTTATATATTTTCCTCCAAATTGCTCTCACAAATTTAGAAATGTAGACAACTTGAGAAATTTTGATTTGTGCAATTTAGGATGGGAAGAGGGGGTATTTTATAGATAAAACATAGGGATTTAAGGCCCCATGCTTTGCCTATTTTATTTATTATTTTATGTTTTTTAATGTATATTTACATAAATGGTTTTTTGGAGGATCTGCTAACTAGACATTTCCAGCAAGCTGAAAACAAATCTCGAGAAGATCCTCTAGTGCTTCAATATTGGAAACATATCTAAGTTAGGGTTTCATTCTTGTTTTTTCATAAATAGTGGTTTATCCCCTCTCTTTTGTAAATTTTATTTCAGATATCTAATCAACAAATTTTCTCTTAGATAACTCTTCTTCCATTAGATTTGGATTTGCAGGTGCAATACAATTGGTTGTGCAAGTGCCCCCAATACTTTTTTTATGATTTTAGCCTTTAGTTTTGTTATTATGAGCTTCCTATTTTTTATATTTTATATTTTACTTTTAGGTCAAAATAGTATTTGCAATCTGGGTATTCCATTTCATTCATGCACATTACAGTCTTGTTTCACAACAAACCACTGGTAGTAGAGAAATTACACATGTTTATTTAGGCCTTCTAGGTGTGCTTTACTCCTATAACATAAAGAAATAACATTTCATCTTTTCACATGGCATAAAAGCTAAAGAAATACGACATACCCTTTTAGCTAATACCAACACATAGGATCTCATAAGCCCGTAATTTTGGGAAGACTTGTTCCTCACCTATAATAATCATTATCTAGATTCCAAGCTCTCTCAAGGGAAAATATTTAATTCACAAATTATGGAATATGATTCCAAGGTTTGTCACTTATATAATTTGGAACATGAGGAATAAGATCATCTTCCATAAAGGAAACTCAATACAGTTAAGTATTTGCAATGGGTGAAATGATAGGGTCTCAAGGAGTGAACTCAATATTCAAACTCCCCATATGAGATCCTTCCCCTAGTTCAACCCACTCTCTCTGGTAGTATCTTATTCTTTGAAGGGACAACAAAAAGAGACCTAGGTAGAGCTAGGGCAAAGAGGAAAGACAAGACTAAATTTGCATGAGCCTAGAGGGCATGGGAAAACCATGAACAATATTAGAGAAGCACTCATTTTATGCAAAGGCCTAAAACTAATATCCAAATTAAATATTTGAGACATCATAAATGCATGGGACTCCAATATTATCATTGAAATTATGAATGGGGCGACCTCCCCACATGCATTTTAACGTGTCAAAAATCATTACCAAATCTAAATCATTGACCTCTAACTTAAAACAATATGTTTTACACAAGTCCATAGAAATTTTAACTCATAAACCAATGTGCTTGCAAATGAGGGCACCTATCAAGCACAAGATATTCATATGAACTCATCCCACAGTAATACTCTCAGCTTTATGAAATATCCAATAGAATCTAAGAAAGATCATTCTCTGCCAATGCTGTCAGTAGTTCCTTATTAGATTTTTGTTTTTTTGTTCTCACCTCATGTATTAGTGACACAGTCCCATACTTCCTCATTGGATTCTCCTGATTACCATCAATTTCACACTTACATTGCTAATTGTTACAAATTTGAGACCTCAAGAAAAGGATACACCATGAAGTTCATCTACCGAAGAACTCTAATGCCAATTTGAGAAGTACCCAAGTAGCCGATTTTTCAAAACGAAACTCTCTTACCACCCATGTGAAGGAATTCACAAAGAACCTATTTGACTATGAACACCGGTTGTCAGCAACAGAGACTTAATCTATGTGCCTTGAAACAGGGCAACAGGAGACCAACAAAGAGGAAGACTATAACAATGCCTAGCTCAGGTCCTATGAAACAAGTGGCAGTTCCATAGCACTCATTAAAAAAATTAACTCCAAATCACGTCAAAGGTGGGATGTTAAAGAAAGCAAGGGTATCAAATATGGACAATTAAGACATGAATGGGGATAACTGAGAAGGTGATAATTGAACAAAAGAACCCTTCCCAATGCTTAGCCTTCAACAATTCCAATATGCAAACTTCAATATGTAGAGTCCAACTCACAGACCTACAAGATTCTGGTATGCAAACTCTTTTCATTTTGTTATTTATTAATGTGTGGCTATGGTGTACAATTTTGGTGTTATGGGATAGACAACATAGGATTTACTAACATTATGGTCAATTTTAAAGTCATTTTGAGTTGTGAAGCTTACAACCTCTTGTAACTCTTCCAAGTTAAGTAAATACATTAGAATTGAAACAACTTACCATGGTACAATGAGGAAATATCTATTGCAAATTAGAGGTTCATATTTTAAAATGGAAAAAAATAGAAAACAAAATGGTTTGAGCACATCAGCTCTGATTGCCGCATAATTATGGCCACATGCCTTGTAAAATTCTTGTGAAATGATTAAAAATCATCTTCTGTTGTTCAAAAAATGACAACTTGCACAAAGTGAAAGTAACCATGAACTAGCCTGAAGGATAACACATAAATTTTCAATAAAAAATATGGAATTATTTCAATTTTACCTTTTAAGTATTTCTTGTGAAGCAACATTGGTCTACAATACAATTGGGACATTAGTAGAATGTTAAATCCTACAGTTTTGTAAGGTATTTTTGCATATTTCTATATGTTATATCTATCTTATTCTTATTATTCTACTTGGGAACCAGAACAAGAAAACTGCAGTATAAATTAGCATTTATTTATCTCAATCTTCTTATTCTACCTGGGAATCAGGACAAGAAAACTACAACAGAAATTAGCATACGAAATAAATGTGGGAAAGTCCAAGATTGAATTTGAAAAGAACATACCATGGCCTTCAACTTTAAGGAAAATGTCATGGAATCATAATGATAAGCTCTCATTTCAGCAACTAGATCATTGAATGACTTGAGGACTACCATTCCTTTTGGAAGTGCTTCATTGCTTTCCTAAAGGAGAACACCAAACATCTCTTTGGCCATTATCTGCACCATACATCTACTATTTTTAAATTTCAATGAATTGAAAACCTTAATGAGTAATAGAATCCATTACATAATGTGCAAAAATATTCAATTATTCCCCTCTAGAGAACCACAACCACAATGTGAAAACAACATCACATGAGTCCATTGGAAAGTTGAGAGGACAATTTGAATCCATTCCTTTCTGTGCTTCTCTAGCCCATATGAACAAAGTCCTTTATGATTCCAGTATATTTTCCATAACACTGTTAGAGTTTGATAGATTCAAACTCATATAATGCATCAATGTCTAAATGCAGGGATACATTAGAAACCAGTGTTTCTCTGTATGTTATAATTTCATTGGACACTGAAGTTGATATAATTATCTAAAATTAGAAGATATTAGAACCTACATAAACATAGATGGACAAACAAGGCCAATCTGAAGTCGAACATTTGTCTAGAATTCATATAAAAGAACTTGCAGTGATTCCTTCCCACAATGCAAGGACAAACTTCTTGAAATTCAAGAAGAGGCTGTTACACTTTGATAATGTGGTGTTCTAACTTCTCAAACTCTTTACAACTTAGGGAAGGCATGTGATCCCTGGGTTACAAATTGGCTTGGCCCCTCTTTGTATAGAACAGGTCTTACAGTGGCAGCATGCTCACTCCAGTGTTTCTTATAGCAACACTTTTACCAATAAGAAATAAATTGGCAAAAATTTTTACCAGGATAAAGATACAGATACACTAGCTTTATGAAAAGTCAAGATCCAAATATACTAGTAAAAGAGTGGGTACAAAAAAAATAAAAATATTTTTTTATAATTAAATATATGTATATATTAATCCCAGACAAATTTCCGAAATGAACAGAGATTTTGTTTGGAACAACAATTTTAATAATCTTAATTAACATGCTCAATTGTAAAAAAGGCATAGGGGAAGGCGTGTTTCAACTACTAGTGAAATTTTTTTGATGGTCCATTGGTCAGTTACCATACACTGTCGTTTATGCATGTTACAATTAGGCATGCATAAGCTCTTTTCTGTACATGTATCATCACTTGGGTTTTGAATTGTAGAAATATGTAATGTATCATGTTACAGAGAGAACAATATTCTTTGAGGGAAAAATACACTAGATCAAAATTTAAACTATCATATTCCATATACTTTAGCTCTCATTGACCATGCCACTGATTGTAGGTGTACAACAAACTCACATGCTCATTGTATAAATAGAACAAGGGATATAAGATTTAAAAGACCCTTGACAAACTTCATAACATTTACCAGGGCACAAAACTCCTAAACTGCCCATGTACCAGTACTGGAAACTCGTGAAAACATCTTAGAAATACCCCAAGTGCCCATGAGGGGTGTGGAACCCATAGGAAGTTTAAAAATCCTTATGAGAAATTAAGACAAACTAATCTCTAATTCATTTCTAAACCTACCTACAAATTAACCATCATTCTTATTTTTTTGCAAGATAATGTGTTATTTACTATACACACAAACACATGCCATTTTCACTAGACATACCAATTTTGGGGGGGGGGTCATTAAAAATCCTTTTGGAAAATTAAGACAATAATATCTAATTAATTTCTAAACCTACCTACAAATTAAACCATCATTCTTATTTTCTTGCAAGATAATGTGTTATTTATTACACACACACACACATGCCATGTTTCCCTAGACATACCAATTTTGGGGGGTCAATTTTCCAGGCATTCCCATTTCCGCGTTTCATGCAACTTAGATCAGGATCTATTTACGAGTAGGTTGAATTTTGAAGCACATCAATTTGTAGGTGTCATATCCCAAAGATATTGAATCTTCAAACTTCCAAGAAATTGTCTATTGATGATGGATCTTGATCCAAAAGCATTCATGCAATATGTAGATGATTGATGAATTGGTCTGTAGTGACAATATTTTGTAATCTACAATGGGGGTGTCAGTCTCTTGAATTTTAAAGCACTTCAATATGTGCATGGAATATCCAAGAGAGATTCAATCTTTTGTACTCTGCAATGGGGGTATCAATCTCTTATAGAGTATGAGTGGAATTTGGGTGGTTGGGGTTTTCAGCACTTTGGGACTTTTCTGGAATTAAAAAAAAGTTGAATGGGGATCCATAGTCATAGAAACCACAGACTCTTCAGGATTTATTTCATGGGGGGAGGATCCATTTCCTTTTCCATGGGATATGCCTCCATTATAGATCCCGGGGGATCGAGATCGAATCTACATATCAGCAACCTATCAATATGTTAGTATACTATTCCATATTAATACTCTCCACCTTATCTATTTTTTGATTACACATAAGCTTTTGGAAACAAAAGAACTTCAATTTTTATGTTTACAAGTTTTAATGGACAAGGGAATAATAATGTGGAATATAATCCTGATTCCCAGCATAATGATATGTTGTTGTAGTAGTAAGACTTGCAATTATCATGTGCATAACCACAAACCAAATAGAGACCACATGTAATGGCACCAAAAATGCATTATGCCAGTGATGTTAGTACTAGAGTGAGGGGTGATGCTACAATTTCAATGCAACGAATTTAACTCTGATACCAATTTCCTGAATATCAAAATTTGGGTGCAGATAATGTCTTAGAAACTACCTTTGTCTCCTAATCATTAACCATGTGGAAGTGTTATCAACATACACAATTAGGAATATTAGTGTGGAACAAAATCCCAACCATTGTAAAACTAAGACTTGTAATTATTACTAATTATGGACATCATGTAGACAACCAACAACATGACAAAGAAGTTGCACAGTGCATAAAAAAAAAACCACAAATGAGGTTAGTACTAGATTCAGGGAGCCTAGAGGTTGTTATCAAGGATTTAATGCCAAAGCCAGCTTCGATACTGGCAAAACTTTTGAAGTAGGAAATGTATTATAAACCAACTCTCACTAACCTATGCATTACTTACATAAATTGTTTATAAAGTACAACTTGTCTAATCTAGATAAATAACATGAAGCATTAACATGTACATGGACTTTGTATGAGCTAGTTAAGATTCATTTATTCTATCCAACTCAATGGTGTGAATCTTAACTAGCTCATACAAAGCTCCTGTAAGCTGTTCTTAATCGTTAGGCCCACTCAAGTTATACAACTGTGCAAAAGAAGCATCAAATTTGAAAAACAAATAATGGTAATATAGGAATTGACAATAGAGACAACTCTAAAGCTTTGGCCAAAGCCAAAAGCATTTCTACATAAGCAGTTCATAGAAATTGAAGGCAATAGCCAATAGATATACACAATGAGCATAGGAGGTCCACATGTGTTGGAAGGAGAAATAGAAATTATATACATAGAATGCTGACAATCAGAAGCATTAATAACAAGCAGCAGTAGGGATGCAATAAGTAAACATGGGAAAATGAAAACTACCACAGGCCCTACATTTGCAGCCAACTAGATATGTCATTGGGGTTTCTGCTATTGAAAATTTCTATCCAAACAAATGCAACAAAGCCAAGGCCATAGGATTTGAGGATTAGATTACAATTGTTTCCTACTAAATATAGCTTCATAAATTACAGGAATAAAGGGGTAACTGGATGATTTATCTCCCCAAAGATTCCCCCCAGATGCTAACAAATAAGATTAGAAATTGAGGACAAATATTACCGTAAAATGGGGTGCATCATCCTCCTCACCATCCTTCTTTACTCCTCTAAAATCAACACCTCTTTTCTTGTCATGAAGCTACATATGATGATAAAAAACATTGAGAACTCTTTGAAACAAACCACTAGAGAAAGTTATGATTTACATGCAGAATCACTGATCTAGTACAATAAGGGATAACAAGACCTATAATGCCTACACAGAATTGGCAATAAATTCTAGACGATATGAGAGATCTTGTACACCAAGAGATTTAAGCCAACGCACTCCTTCATAACCACTGGCTGCACTTATATTTTGAGGACTTTCTCTACGAAATTCTTCTCTGTCACAAGGTGAGGATAAGGCTGATATGTTTGGTATGACAACAACCGTGCCTATGAATATCCCCCTGAAATAGAAAATAGCATGAACTCAATAGCTGCAAACAGAAGAGAGGACTCAACATATCTGAATAAGTTGAAGGGTATTATGTGGCACCCCCTTCTCACCCAAAAATCAAAATCAAGCAAATAATGATAATGATATTGATATGGACAAGAATTCCTTGAGAAACCCGTGTTGTACATTTAAAAGATAAGGATTCAACCAAGCAAAATGCAAGGGAATTGAATGACAGTTTCCATTTGCCAAGCACAATGTAGAACCCAATTTGCCCATAGCACCAGATAAAATAGGTATTGTGATTTAA
Organism: Pseudotsuga menziesii; assembly: GCA_001517045.1. NCBI lineage: Eukaryota > Viridiplantae > Streptophyta > Pinopsida > Pinales > Pinaceae > Pseudotsuga > Pseudotsuga menziesii. Next base: position 66,268 of record LPNX010837263.1, read on the forward strand.
AATTGGAGGTAGTGAACAGAACAACTATTAGACACCATGTCCAAAACTTAATAAATCATGTAAACCTTCTACCAAAATCCCACTGGATGAGAAAGCTTACTTGTCACTAGCCCTTTCTTGCTCAACAATCTCGTGATGGAGAATGACATCTAAAGATCGTGGAAGAGAACCAACAGGTATCTCTTTGGATGTCACTTGCATTCGAACTCTCTGCCAATCTGCAAACTTGCTCTCATGACGAAGAAGTTCCCATCTATCTTGATTAGCGCAAGTAGCATTCACATAAATAATAAGTTGAAAAGCAAGGTCATGTTTAGAGATTACTATCAGATACAATATTTGTAGAATTTAAATATGGGTAAATTTTTCAGAATGTTCCACAAGCAATTCAAAGAATTGTGAGATCTTATCACATTATTTTTTAGCTCTATATAGGAATTGTTAAAAAATGCGTTATCACAAATTTCAAGTACTATTATGCTGTTTCAAATAAACAAATTTCAAGTACCAATATGCATATCCAAATTAGTAAATTTCAACTACTGATATGCAGATCCAAATTACCAGTGTGTTTAAAGAAATAAATAATAAAACACCAAATATCAACATTAGAAAGGCATACATTATTACATCATCAAATAGGGATTGGGTTCAAATTCCAAATTATTTGAAGTCTCCTCTATGGTCCTCACTCTCTTTTCTTTGAAAACTAGACCCACATAGCAGAGAGTTATAGTGATGGAAATAAAAATAAAGGAATTGTACAAGTACCTGGGTGTATTTAAATTGCTGCTCCACATTCTTTATCACTCCTCCACAATCCAAACACTTGAAAGTTCCCTGTAACAGCTCTGTCCAAACCTCACTTGTTCGAGTCACAACCCCACTTACAGATACTAGTTTCCTAATTTCAGCAGTTGTTAAATCTCTTAGCCTGTGAACACATAAACCCCCCATTATAAGAATCCAAATAATCTCCATATCTCACTAAATGATTGAAGCATGCCGCATTTCTATTTAGACCTATTGTACAACCACAAGTGATGTGACCGTGGGATTCAAAAGCATAAAAATGACGAAATGAACATAACTATCTTGCATGCATCTGTGAATGTAATAGCAAAAAATACAGTATATAAAATATAGGTATCTTTAGCATGATCTATCTAAGTAACTATTCCAAACAATGTCAGTGAAAATAGCAAAGCTACCTGGGCAGCGACAAGGCCATTGATGCTAGCCATGTCACATAAGAGAATGGCACCACATTTATCAGCAATAGCACGGAACCTAGCATAATCCCAATCCCTGGGATAAGCACTACCTCCACAGATAATAAGCTTAGGCCTGAAATCCAAGGATTTCTCCTCCAGCTTGTTATAATCAATGAACCCAGTCTCTTGGCTGACCTTGTAAGGAAAAATTTCGAAGTAAATAGATGTAGCAGACCTGTGCCATTCATTTTCACCTAAAGCATACCCAATCTTGTGCTGCTCCATACCCAATGGCTGAACATACAGGTCCTGCAAATCAGGGGGGAACTAAGACAAATTTACCCAAAGAACCATAAATAGGGGCGAAATACCAAATTTTTAACCTATCAACCATAAATTTGGGTGAACCATCTCCATTTATCCTCCAAAACTATAAATTTTTGGTGATTTCACCTCTATTACAAAAGAAATCGGGGTGAATGTCATGATTTTCCCCATCGATAAGCTGGCTAAATTAGATTTTATGAATTTTCATAGTTTAATCACGCGGGCTATTTAATCAAGGGAAATTATATATAAAATAAAAAATGGGCTAATTTATTAAATTAAAAAAACCATTTTAATATTAAAAACTCGTCCACCTTTTTTTGGGAACCCCTTAAAATTCACCCCTAAAATCATCCCTGCTATGTGTGTGTGTGTGTACCTCCCTCACTCCCTATCTCTCAAAACCTCTCTCCACCATATTTATACCTCCCTCACTATCCCTCCCTACATCACTCTCTCTCTATTTCTCCTCCCACCCCCCTCTCCCATTGTTTCTCACACCTCCCCTCTTCTAAATCCCACACAATCTCTCTCTCTCTCTATATATATATATATATATGTGTGTGTGTGTGTGTGTGTGTGTGTCCCTCCCTCATTCCCCCTCTCTCTGAACCTCTCTACACATTCACTATACCTCCCTGCACCACTCTCTCTCTCTATCACTCACTCCTCCCCCCCTCTCTCTCTATC
>LPNX010837263.1:71212-84552 GCA_001517045.1 Pseudotsuga menziesii
TTTTGAAACATGCAAGTTGTATGAATTGACTTAGTTTTTTTTTCTATATTGAAAAACGCTCATGACACCCATGAAAAGTGCCAAACACTGATCGTTGATGGGAAGGGCCACAACCGCCCTCTCAACCACCCGACCCAAAATCCACGACCCTTATTCACAGGGAAAATTTGAATCTAGCTTGTGGTGCCAAAAGTTGCCAAAAGTTGCGAAATTGTTTTACGGTGTGACTGTTGCAATGGATAAGAAAGGTTAGAGATTCTTGGTGTTCTGCGATAAAACAAACCACATTCACTCTCATGTTTGCAGCCATTATTGTCGAGAACATGCACTTAGATTTCTTCTTTGTTTTGTGTTTTATAATATTTTTGTTTTTTGTTTTATAAATAATGTGTGGCTCAACTGCTATGAATAATTCTTAGGGGTATAGTATTTCATGGTGATTTGTTATCATAGCCTTAGCCAATGCGTTAGTTAAATTTCTATTTATAATGCGAAATTTCTTGATTATATATACTGCATGACACAATTAATATGAATAAGTTTTTATTTTTATGTATATGATGAGATATATGGCCAAATTAGAAAATTGTTCAATTTTTTTATCAATTTACTTGATTTATATTAGATTTAAATCTTCATGCATAACCGTTGAAACTAGCAAATCTAATGGATAAGAGTGTGACCCACCCTTCTAATTTTCCTTCACCTCTATGATTCTCCCCAGAATTACACTCTCTTGAAAAATGCAAGGAACAATGGAGTCTTTCCTTCACACTCTGTCATTCCTAATAACACTGCAAATTTCATGTTATTGCCTTTTGCCTTTTGCGGGTAGATTGGATTGTGATTCATATTTGATTTTTTTATGGTGTTTACAATCTCTTCAAACTTTATATTGTAGTAATTGCAACGATAATGCTTAATATGTTTATACCAATGGGTTAATGGGTTAATTACATTGTGGTTTATTGTTTTTGTTCTGTGCATTGGAATTTATTGAAGATTGATTTTCTTTGTTGGGAAATAATTATAATGGAGGTTCAAGGAATCTAAATCCAAGTTTTGGTTATTTAATTGCCCACAAAACTACAAAGCCATATTGTGTCACTGGTAGCGCCCAAAATAGGAGATACCCTTAACGTTGTTGCATACAGTGGCTAGCATGAAAGACGATCCAACAAAATTGGTAGAACAACCCCCAAAGGAGTAGAAGATGAAAAATAGTTTCATCTATAATGCCTTTAATTGTGAATAAAATATGTAGACATGTCCAAGCTATGGAAAATAAACCATGCCCTTTTGTTGTATTTTCTCAAATAATGGTAAATCCAATATGCACAATATTCTCTAACATTTGTTTGTAGATCATGTCAAAACCTATTTGTGGCAAATATTTTTAATAAAAATATAAAAAAATAAAATGACCAATCTGTAAGTAATCAAAATCAATTTTCTTATAATAAATGATTTTATAATTCATTTATATATAAAAATTAATTAATATATATATATATATATATATATATATATATATATATATATATAATTTCAATATATATATAGTAAATTTATAAACAGAATATAAACTTGCATTATATTAAATATAATGTATAATATAAGAATAATTTAAAATAATTAAATAATATTTTGAATATATATAAAAAGAGAGAGGATAATGATAAATATAACATAAAAATTATAATAATAAACTTTGATGATATTAGTAAAACAAATATTATAATAATCAAATTTAATTACTTTAATGGTGTAAAACAATAATAGTAGTAATTTAGAGGAAGTTACTTCATACAACTATTTTAGAGTTAATTTTCAACACAAGCTTAACTTAAACTATAACATTGAAAAAATAATTGATTGAAGATGGAAAGTTTAATTTGATGTTGAAAACAATTTTAAATGGTATTTTATATTTTGGGAGTCAATTTACTTCACACACTTAACTCAAACTATAACATTGAGAATATATTTAATGAGGACAGAAATCTGATCTGATGTTGAAAACAATTTTAAATTAATGCATTTTATATACTAGAGTCAACCTTCATTAGAAGCTTAACTCAAACAATAACATTAAGCAAATAATTATTTGAGGGTGGAAAACCAATTTTGATGTTATCATATATGGGTGAGAAGTTTGGGCCTGCAACATCTCTAGAGTCTAGAGATTTATGGAGAAGGGTTAAACAAATCCATAAGTGTTTCAATGGGCTGATGCACAATCATGGACTCCTTTAAAGACACTTTAGATGCCACATAATATTGGAATAAACCGAAAACTCTGACTTTAGGTGACAATTAGGGGTACTTCCCTAACTTATTTTAAGATGAAGTAAAAAGAGAAAAGATAGGAAATTGAATCATCTGTCATAATATATAGCATTTATGTAGAGAAAATGTGTGTAAATGATTATAAAATTAGTTTCTGTGAAAGTGGGTTTTCAAATTTTCAACACATCTTAACATATATGTTTGTGCAAGTGCAGCAATATATGAGGTAAATGATGTCAATTTGAGATACAATCTTGCAGACAAAGAAATGACATATGGGCCCAATGCAACACTATTTATTCAAAAAATTTCATGAATTATTATTTTTATTATTAATTATTGAAGTCATAAAAGCTTGAAATTAAAACCTTATGTGTGGGTGCAACACTTTACGGGAAAAAATTAATGAAATCCTTGATTTCTAAATATTAGATCATAGAGCTTGATCTCGCCTAGTGCACCATATAGTTTTATTGGGAAATGGTGATGGAAATCAAAAGTTATATAACAAACAATCGATGTATGTATTTTTGAAAAATAACGTGTGTCATTTAGAAAAATAATTATAAATAAATAAGACATAGTTTTGAAGGAAAAATTTACATATTCAGAATCATAATATCATACTCTACAATATCCTAGATTTTCATAAAAAAATATTGTGTATGTCATAGAAAAACACATCATCTAAACTGAGCATATTGATAGAGTTCTAAAAGACAAGTAATAGCCCTGGTTTATTTGTCCTAGCCAATAGGTTCAGTAGTCCGAAGCTATTTTTGAACCTAATGCCAAACCTTATTCCCACCAGTTATTTCAATTTTAAAATAACGCATATGCGTTATAACGTATATGCATTTTTTCTTAACTAATTTGGTACGAGAGTAAAAAATAGTAATGGCATCCTTATCCCATTATAATACCATTTAGACAACACTACGATGGACACAAATAATTCTTCTTTTTAACGATGAACGAAGCCATGGGCTGTGCATCCAAGAAAAAAGGGTGGTAAATGAAGCCATGGGCTGTGCATCCAAGAAAATAGGGTGATGAATGAAGTAATGGGCTGTGCATCCAATAAAATAGGGTAGTAAATGAAGCCATGGGATGTGCATCCAAGAAAACAATAATTCCTCCCGTCCTTCGATCTATTTAGCTTCAAGGGAAAATTTACAACATTAACAGAGGGATTGCATATTAATTTATGTCAGTGCTCAAAGGACATTATAAACTCACGAGAATGCTTGTTTGGTAGCTCTTTTGGATGTAAAAAAGTGAGAATGAGTACCGATGGATCAACGTACGCTCTCACTACAAATCGCTAGTGATGATTCGTCGAAAGGCGATAGGTGAATTTAATCAACATTGTTATAGTTATTGTGTTCTTTTAATCGTCATCCTCATCATCATCATACTCATCATCCTCATAATAGTCATCATCTTTGTCCTCATCATCATCACCATCATTGTTCATCATCATCGTCATCATCATTATCATCATCATCCTCATCCTCATCATCATCATCATCATTGTCCATTGTCATCATCATCATCGTCATCATCATCACCACCATCATCATCCTCATTGTCACCATTGTCATCATCATCATCATCATCACCATCCTCATCATCATCATCATCATAATCACCATCATCATCCTCATCCTCATCATCATCATCATCATTGTCAACCTCAGCATCAACATCATCATCACCACCCTCATCCTCATCATCATCACCATCATCATCATCATCACCACCACCCTCATCCCCATCATCATCATCATCATAATCACCCTCATCATCATCATCGTAGTCATCCTCCTCCTCCTCCTCCTCATCATCATCATTGTTCATCATAATCGTCATCATCATCATCATCATCATTATCACCATCATCATCCTCATCATCATCATCGTCATCATCATCACCATCCTCATCATCATCATCATCATCGATTGTTAAGTTTTCATATGCTTAGCTAAGACATCAGTACTTCATTTCATTTTCATAACAAAAGCATATAAACAAGATCACTGAAAGATAGACAAGCACAACCATACAAAAGGAACACAAAGATTTATCCTAGGAAAACCATAAAGGGAAAAACCTAGCAAAAGCTTCCTCAATATAGATGCCCGAAAAAGATAAAAGATAAAAGATAAAACCAGCAAGGATATCAAAGCCGGATCCTCCTCCTTCTCTAGCTACTTCTCTTCTCCACTAATGCGCTACACAAGTGAGAGTGTGTGTGTTCCAAATGAATAGCACTACACCTCTATTTATATTCATCCGTTCACTTAAGTTAACTCATTTGTCATGTAGGCTCGAGTTAATCATGTAGGATCGAGTTACACATGTAGGCTCAAGTAACCACACTAGGGTGCTAATGATCAACCTTTACAATTAGAGGGGACTGCCTCATGACTCTTATTAGTTCTTTCGATTAGGAGCATCAGGGTACAAAGTAATACAAGTGGTTCTCCCAGTAGGACCATCGAGGACCACAAAGAAATACATATAGAATATTCTTCGAAGTTACAATATTTCAACACTCCCCCTTAACGAGAAGGGTATTCTATAACAACATGAACAACAACAATAATGGGAGAGAGATAGAGGACATCATCAACATCATCAAAGTGATACATCTATAATTCATTGGAAGCTTTTCAACATCATGAAGCCTTCATCTTCAATCTTTAGTCTTCAGCATCATCAATACTTTGACCGCTTCGATCAGCAGCATCTTGACTCTTCAATTAGCAGCAACATCTTCAGCACTTTGACCTTTCGATCAGCAACATCTTAAGCACTTTGACCTTTCGATCAGCAACATCATCTTCAACACTTTGACCTTTCTATTAGCAACATCATCTTCAACACTTTGACATTTAGATCAACAACATCTTCTTCAGCACTTTGGCCTTTCGATCAGCAACAACATCATCATCATACTCTGATCTTTCAATCAAACTCATCGTTATCATCAGCCTTTGATCTTTCGATCAGAACCATCATCAACCAAACATCATCATACTCTAACATCAGCTCATCATCATATTCTGATCTTTCGATCAGTACGTCATCATCATCATACTTTGATAATACGACATCATCATCATCAGGATCTCATCATCATCACATTCTGATCTTTCAATCAGAAACATCATCATCATCATCGCATTCTGATCTTTCAATTAGAAAACATCATCATCATCAGCAAAATCATAATCATAAGCAACTTCTGATCTTCTGATCAGAAAACATCATCATCATCATATTTTGATCTTTTGATCAGAGAACATTATCATCAGCAACTTCTGATCTTTCGATCAGAGAAACATCATCATCATCATATTCTAATCTTTCGATCAGAGAACATCATCATCAGCAACTTCTAATCTTTTGATCAGAGAAACATCATCATCATCATATTCTGATCTTTCGATCATAGAACATCATCATCGTCAACAACTTCCTATCTTTTGATCAGAGAACATCATCATCATCAACAACATCTAATCTTTCGATCAAAAACATTATCATCATAAAAACATCAACATGATCCTTCCTTTCAGAATTACAGGATTTAGGTCTTTACGGAGTTACTAATGATACTTCCTTTGGGAATTATGGGATTTAGGTCTTTACAGAGTTACTAACGATCCTTCCTTTCGGAATTACAGGATTTAGGTCTTTACGGAGTTACTAACGATCCTTCCTTTCGAAATTACAGGATCAACACATTTGTGGAACTCAGACAATCCTTCCTATTGGAATTATGGGATCAACACACCTATGGAACTCAGACAATATTTCCTATTGGAATTACGGGATCAATTCAATGGTCCTTCCTTTCGAAATTATGGGATTTAGGTCTTTACGGAGTTACTAACGATCCTTCCTTTCAGAATTATAGGATCAACATAGATGTGGAACTCAGACAATCCTTCCTATTGTAATTACAGGATCAACACATCTGTGGAACTCAGACAATCCTTCCTATTGGAATTATGGGATCAATTCAATGATCCTTCCTTTCGGAATTATGGGATCAACAAAGATGTGGAACTCAGACAATCCTTCCTCTAGTAATTACGGGATCAACACATGTTCTCGAGTACCAAAGTCACCGGATCCGTTCTGAACCAAAGTTCAAGGATGATACAATCCTACCACATTCACGAGGACCGAGATCTCCAGATACATTTTGAACCGAGGCTCAGGGATGATGCAATCCACCACTTTCATGGGGGCCAAGACCTCCGGATACATTTTGAACCAAGGTTCAGGGATGATGCAATCCACCACTTTCACAAGGACCGAGACCTCCGGATACATTTTGAACCGAAGTTGAGGGATGATGCAATCCTACCACTTTCACGGGGGCCGAGACCTCCAGATACATTTTGAACTGAGGTTTAGGGATAATGCAATCCACCACTTTCACAAGGGCCAAGACCTCCGGATACATTTTGAACCGAAGTTCAGGGATGATGCAATCCTACCACATTCACGATGACCGAAGTCACTGGATCACTTCTGGACATATGTCCTGGGATGATACAATCCCTCTTCATTCTCGAAGACCGAGGTCTCTAGGTCACCTTAGGGCAAGTGTACAGAGATGATACAATCCCACTGCAACATCACTACTCCCCCTTTCGAGGAAGGTCTTTCTGAAACGCACCAAGCTTGTCTCAAAAGTGTTCAAACTTTACCCAAGATAGAGGCTTTGTCAGCGCATCATCATCTAAACCATCTTCATCTACATCTTCAGTATGTGAATACTGAACTATCACCATCTATATCTCCAGTATGTGAGTACTGAAAGCATCATGAGGTCACCATCATCTGCATCTACAATATGTAAATACTGAAACATCATCTATATCTTCAGTATGGGAATATTGAAATCATCATCATCTCTATATTCAGTATAGAAATATTGAATCACCATCATCTGTATCTACAGTATGTAAATACTGAAACATGATCATGTGCATCTTTATCTTGAATGTAGAAATACCGGATTTCTATGTGTTACGACGGAACACAAGGTTCTTTGTTAGCACAACTCTCTTTATCACATAGAATCAATGTAGTATCCATCTTCAGTTCAAAGAGACTTGATATCAGCTTTCGAAGCCATATGGATTCACAACTTAGTAGAGCAATCCGCTATGTATTCTGCTTCAGCCATGCTACGAGAAACAATGGACTATTTCCTGCTAAACCATGAACTCATAGCATACCCCAAACAAAAGCATCTACCTAATGTGCTTTTCCTGTCTGAGATACTTCCGACCCAATCTGCATCTATGTAGCCATACAATCTATACTCATGGCTACCATCATAATATAAACCAAAGTCTATAGTCCCTTTCAGATATCTCATCACATGCTTTGCAGTTACTAGGTGAACCCGTCTTGGTTGAACAAGATATTGACTTAAGGTGTTCACAACAAAACAAATGTCTGGTATGGTATTTGCTAAGTACATCAATGACCCAATGATCTGTCTATAATTAGTCATATCCACTAACTCTGATAAGTCATCAGCTAACAAATTCATGTTGGAGTCCATGGGTGTGGCCATGACTTTGCATTCCAACATATTGAATCTCTTCAATATCTCTACCGCATACTTTCCCTGGTTGAGAAGGATTTCTTCTGAACTTTTCCATACTTCCAGAGCTAGGAAATAATGCATTAACCCAAGGTATTTCATCTCAAATTCTTTTGCTAGTTTCTTCTTGATTTCCATGATTTGTTTCTCATTTCCTATCAAGGATAAGTCATCCACATATAATAATAGGATGACAAGTTCATCTTCTACAACCTTGAGATAAAGGTTAGGATCAGCTTTATTCTTGGTAAATCCCATGCTCGACAAGAAACTATCTATTCTTCCATACCAATCTCTGGGAGCTTGCTTCAGGCCATAGAGGGCCTTCTTCAACTTGCATACATGATTCCATCTAGCTTCAACTTCAAATCCTCGTGACTATTCGATGTAAAACTCTTTCTCAATCATACCATTAAGGAAGGCTTGTCTTTACTTCACCATGGAAGAAACTACCATGATAGTTCTGAAGGAAGTGTACCTTACTTCCTGGAGTAAGTGTCTCTTTAGAATTAATTCCCTTTTTCTGAAAGAAACCTCTGGCCACAAATCTTGCTTTATACTTCTCAATACTTCCGTCAGCAACATGCTCTATTCTGTATATCCATTTGGGGGATACAATACTCTTTCCTTCTGGTTTGGGAACTATATCCCATACATCATTCTAGTAATCTTTCATCATAACATCTTCCATGAGTTCATCTTGTCAAATCATCAACATATCCTAGTCTTTTGCATTCAACTTTGAAGGTTGGAACCCACTTTACTCTTGGTAAAGTCTCGATCCATCAATAAGCTATCCATCATGTCGTACCATGTCAAACTCAGATATCTTCTATAGTCACTCCCCCTAAAGTGGAGTATTATCTTCCTTCTTCATTCTGTACAGGTGGTTATATGCTTGATATATACTAGTCAATAGAGTATGTCATTTCATATTCTATTCTTTTTTAGGCAAATCACGAACCTTTCTTTGTACACTTGTTCTTGTAGATCCATATGGAGGCTACTATGTAATTCCCTTTATGTCTCGAAATCATATCATATACATCATTCCCCATGATCAACTGTTATTCTTTGATCATAGTTTCTCTTATAACATTATTTTCTTCATCTTGAGTTATCTCTCATACCCATGGTGGTATTCATCCTTTGAGGTGGATCTACCGCTCTCTGAAGCTCTTTCTTTCGTCATGGTGTCTCTGACCCTGGGAGCTTCAGATTCATGTTTATTGAATTGTCATCACTTGTTCTTCAGAACAAGTCTCGTCATTCTTTTCTTGTAGGAGGTTGTATAGGACCTTTCCTACAATTCAAATGCACCAGTTGCATGGTTAGAAATATTTCATAAAACATATGCATAACGACAAATTCTTATGCATCATGCAACTATTTAGCCAATACAACATTCATCCATATTTCACAGAAACTTTCTAGATGCCTTCTATCTCTACCATGACATCATTGAGATTGTGCACTAATCCAATATGTCAACAAAGAGGTTTGATAAGTAGCATTGGAGAGTTGTATAGCGCCATGAGCTACTTACCCATCACATGCATATTAGTAGTATTAATGTAAGCAATCTATCATGCATAACACATCAATTGAATACAATCAAATGCATAACAAAACAATATCATGAAATGGCAATTGAATACTTATCTTTTATTTGTTTCTGGGTAGACTCCATCTTGATCATTCTGATTTATCATCTTCTTCATTCATGAAATCATCATTTCCTATCCAAATGATAAGATGAATAAGAGGTTCTTCAAGAATTTAGTTTTTCATATTCCTCATCGCTTGAGGGATCTTCTTTGTATGGTGAGACCTTGATCTTCAATTGCTCCCATCTTCTTCTTCTCTTCTTATTAGTCGAGCTGAAAGTAATCACTTACTTCTGGAATACATTCTTCACGTGAATGAATCCCATGATCCTGGGAGGCCATTCAAGGTGGCTATCACCACTTCTGCATACTTCTTCTACCGCTTCAAGTTGTTCTGCATTCTGGATCTTCACATTCTTCAACTGTATTTTCAAAGCCATCTTCTGATTTAAGTTCTTATCTTCAAATAGCTTGATCAAGGAATCAAAAATCTTCAGTGTATTTAGGGAAGACACTTGTGGTATAAGTTGATCCGTGATTGAATCAACAATGATCTTCTTGGCCTTGATCAAGTTCTTCTTGTGTAAGTCTTTGAGGCTCATCTCCCTCTAGAATTGGAACCTCTCTACTCATGTAGGTGTCCAATTCATTTTCTTCAGAGAGATCAAATACTTCCATGTTGGAATTTTTCAACTTCACCAAACTTATCATCAAGCTGATGTGATAGATCATTTTGAAATGAGAACCTCAAATGCAAATAACAAAAGATTAGATCTTACCGATTTGAGGTGTCCCTCCTGCTTCCGGAGTTGGCTGATCTAGGGTTTGTTAGAGAAACCCAAATTTTAAAAACTTTGAATCTTTTAGATATTTATGTATAGAAATATATATCTCTTCAAATGGAGCTGTCCAATGTACTCCTTTTCTGAAAACAGTGGAGGGAAGCTCCCGGAACAGGAAGCCCTAGTTTTCCAATTTCTTCTGCAGAAATGCATGTTACTGTTTCTGTGATATCTTTGAAATCATTGCTCCTCTGTGTATGAAATTTCACAGTGAGGTAACTTGCATGTCCTTTATCCAATAGAACAAGTTTCATCAGAATTTGTTTCACCAATTTGAATTTATGATCATTTTCCCAAGCTGACCTGTTACAGGACTATTCAGAACAGTGCAATTGTACGGCATGCCATGTGTCACTGGTTCATCTTCAAGTTTTGAAATTTAGATAAAATAAATTACATGCCGTTCTATTTCTATAACGTGTGTAGGAATTCCGTTTGGACCTCTGTAGCCCATGCTATAGCAATTCTCCCCAGGTGTCCTGTTTAGGGATGAATTCTAGAAGAGGCTGGAACCCTAACTTGGAGGGATCATATCTTCCAGAATATAGTGAATCGGAGGCTGAATTTCAGACACAGTGTAAATCCAGATTTTATCTTCAGCCTCTACAATTTTCAACTACTGATCCTTCGCCAATATCAGGATATAGTGAATGTACCAAAACTTAGTTTTTTTAGTATTTAGGCTTTTTCCAGATCGGGGTCAAACTAGGGTTTGACTTTCCCAGAGTTTCACCCAACCAAATTTCTTGATCCAGGTCTCTAAACTTCGATTTTGATGAGGAGAACAATCCTATGCTGAGCTCACTCAAAAATTCTTCTTCTATAGAAAGCCCTAATTTTCTGCACCAAAACTAAAAATGCTTGGAATCAAATTTTGCTTCGACAGAAAGATGCACCCTTCAATGGAGAGTCAGTGTAGCCTTCTTTTCCTGATCGATCATGGATAGAGACCCAAAAAAATAAGAAGTCATAGATTCTTTAGCTACACAATGTACTCTTGCAGGGTGGCTCTAATACCATGTTAAGTTTTCATATGCTCAGCTAAGACATCAATACTTCATTTCATTTTCATAATAAAAGCATATAAACAAGATCACTGAAAGATAGAAAATCACAACCATACAAAAGGAACACAAATATTTATCCTCGGAAAAACCTAAAGGGAAAAACCTAGCAAAAGCTTCCTTAATATAGATGCCCCAAAAAGATAAAAGATAAAAGATAAAACCAGCAAGGAGATCAAAGCCTGATCCTCCTCCTTCTCCAGCTACTTCTCTTCTCCACTAATGCGCTACACAAGTGAGAGTGTGTGTGTTCCAAATGAGAAGCACTACACCTCTATTTATATTCATCTGTTCACTTAAGTTAACTCATCTGTCATGTAGGCTTGAGTTAATCATGTAGGCTCGAGTTACACATGTAGGCTCAAGTAACCACGCTGGGGTGCTAATGACCCACCTTTACAATTAGAGGGGACTACCTTGTGACTCTTATTAGTTCTTCCGATTAGGAGCATTGGGGTACAAAGTAATACAAGAGGTTCTCCCAGTAGGACCACTGGGGACCATAAAGAAATACATATAGAATATTCTTTGAAGTTACAATATTTCAACATCATCATCATCCTTATCCTCCTCCTCCTACTCCTCCTCCTCCTCATCACCCTCATCCTCATCATCATCGATCATCATCATCATATTCATCATCCTCCTCATCATTACCATCAGTTTTCATCATCATCTTCATCGTCACCCTCATCCTCATCATCATCACCATCCTCCTCCTCCTCATCATCATCACCCTCATCCTCCTCCTCCTCCTCATCACCCTCATCCTCATCATCACCATCATCCTCATCATCATCATCATAGTCATCATCCTCCTCATCATCACCATCTTTGTTCATCATCATCTTCATCGTCACCCTCATCCTCATCATCATCATGGTCATCATCATCATCATCATCATCAACACCCTCATCCTCATCATCATCATCACCCTCATCATCCTCATCCTCCTCCTCCTCATCATCATCACTCTCATCCTCATCAACTTCATCATGGTCATCATCATCATCATCATCATCATCATCATCACCCTCATCCTCCTCATCATCATCATAGTCATCATCGTCCTCATCATCACCATCATTGTTCATCATCATCACCCTCATCCTCCTCCTCCTCCTCCTCCTCCTCATCCTCATCATCATCACCCTCATCCTCATCATCATCATCATAGTCATCATTCTCCTCAGCATCACCATCATTGTTCATAATCATCTTGATCGTCACCCTCATCCTCATCATCATCATCACCCTCATCCTCATCATCATCATCATCATCACCCTCATCCTCATCATCCTCATCATGGTCATCATCATCATCATTATCATCATCATCACCCTCATCCTCATCATATTCATCATCATCATCATCACCCTCATCCTCATCATCTTCATCATGGTCATCATCATCATCACCATCATCGTCAACCTCATCATCATCATCATCATCACCACCCTCATCCTCATCATCATCATCACCACCATCATCATCATCCTCATCATCCTCATCATCATCACCACCCTCATCCTCATCATCCTCATCATTGTCATCATCATCATCACAGTCACCCTCATCCTCATCCTCATCATCATAGTCATCCTCCTCCTCCTCCTCATCATCATCATTATTGTCATCATCATCATCATAATCACCCTCATCATCATAGTCATCCTCCTCCTCCTCCTCCTCATCATCATCATTGTTCATCCATTAGAGGAAATTTGGGGTCTAAAATGGGCCTTATAAGAAAACATGACAAAATAAGTTTTTGTGAGTTGGAATTCAAGAACCAATAGAATTTTCAATAAAATAAGTCAACCATAATGGTTGAATTGACATATTTGTCATTAAAAAAAACTACTTTTTTTGTTCGTATTTTCGACATATCTCATTGTGT
>LPNX010837263.1:84703-112147 GCA_001517045.1 Pseudotsuga menziesii
AATCATCATCATCACCGTCATCATCATCATCCTCATCATCCTCATCGTCATCATCATCACCATCCTCATCATCATTCTCATCCTCATCCTCCCCCTCATCATCATCATCATCATCACCCTAATCCTCATCATTATCATCATGGTCATCATCATCGTCATGATCACCCTCATCCCGATCATCATCATCATCATCATCAAACTCATCCTCCTCATCATCATGATCATCATCATCCTCATCCTCATCATCATCATCATCATCATCATGATCATCATCATCCGCATCCTCATCATCATCATCATGGTCATCACCATCGTCGTCATCTTCATTGTCACCCTCATCCTCATCATCATCGCCATCCTCATCATCATCATTATCATCATCATCATCCTCATCCTCATCACCATCCTCATCATCATCATCATAATCATCATCATCATCATCCTCACCATCATCACCCTCATCCTCATCATCCTCATCATGGTCATCATCATCATCATCATCCTCATCATCATCACCCTCATCCTTATAATCATCATCATGGTCATCATCATCATCATCATCCTCATCATCACCCTCATCCTCATCATCATCATCATAGTCATCATCCTCCTCATCATCACCATAATTGTTCATCCTCATCTTCATCATCACCATCATCCTCATCACCATCACCATCCTCATCCTCATCATCATCCTCATCATCATCATCATCACCCTCATCCTCATCATCATCATCATCATGTTCATCATCATCATCATCATCATCATCATCACCCTCATCCTCATCATCATCATCATAGTCATCATCCTCCTCATCATCACCATCATTGTTCATCATGATCTTCATAAGCATAGATAAATGTAAATTCCAAATATTCAGTGAGCACTAAATCACATATGCGATATATCGCATATGCACATAAAATACAAGGTGCCACAAGTATAAAACTACTTTGAAACTGGTGATGGAAAAGGAGAGCACGATGATGCTGGTGCATGCATTAAAACTGCCATTCGAAGGGAAGAGATGAAGTTTATAGGTGTTCGACTTTGAGACGCTGCATCTATAGTCGAATGGTGTGCATCTGTCATGGGAGAACAAGCAACAAGGAAACACTTAGTGCAAAGAATATTTTGGGAGGTGAAAAATGTGGACTGATCACAAACACATCGGGTGAACACAGTGCATGGAACTCGATAGTTTCATTCAATTAGAAGCTTAAACAACTTGGCCCTATAAATTTAAGCAAGATTGAAGGCTTTCTTTTGCAGTTCCTATAGCATCGGTGAATGGGATGATTGTGAGGATACAGATACCATTGATACATGGGATCGAGTGACACTTGGCACCAATTTCAACGGAGTTACTGAAATAGACCATTTGGAAGATGATTAGACACATATTTCTACAGACTATGATCACATGTCAGATCTCATACAAGCAGGTACATGAGTAGTACATAAATAAAAAAATGCATTTATGTATTGTTTACTCGACCTATGTAGAAATTAGAAATGCAAGACCATATTTACAAAATGTATTGTTAACTCGACCTATTAATTCCTTTCATAGGTTAGATATATGCAATGGTTTCCCCAAAAAATAATGAATGTGGTTCTAACTATTTCTTAGCACGTTGCTTAGAGGGGAAACAAACCATTCTTGAACCTGTTATAGATGATGAAAATATTGAATTCCCAACCGGCTCGATGGTTATAAAAGGGGAGTACTTGACACTTGCCGCACAATAGAAAAGGAAGGGTGGGTATGTATATCAGGATTATAGACTAGGAGCTATTGTATACCACTTCACCAACCTAGTAGTTGGTATAAACATCAAGCTGCATGCACTTGGTCACAAAAATAGGTCACATGTACAATACTTTCTACCTCATATAGAGCACGAAATATTGATGGACACCATTGACACCAGAGATGATCCAGATGGCCTACTTGTATGAGTGCATTGTCAAGTGCGTTATTTAACCTTTAAAGTGAACTCTGAAGCACAATTTCAGTTATTTAGCCTTACTTTATTCCCAATGTAATAATCCTATGCTTGACAGATACCATTCACAGACATAATATTATTCAGAGGATACTGGACACCATCAACATGATCGTACAACCTCGAGTGAGTTATCTATAAATTGTGTTTGCACATTTTCATTGGGTTCTCTTTTATTTCTTATGATGTTACTAATGTATAGACTTTCGTGTGCCTAGGATACAAACACCATCTATGGCACATTGAACGCGCCAAGAATGGTGTCTTTAGACACCACCAAATAGAGTTCAGAAAATAACAAGTTCTCGAGTTGTTGAAATTTACATTTCTTGATGTTTTTAGTTTAATATAAATTTAATTACATTGCCATGTACAAATTAGAAACCAACTAGGCTTAGTGAGCAATTTGCAAGTTAGGAGAGGGAACTAGAAACACATGATCACCAATACTTGCATGCACCAACTAGGCTTTCATGAACACCAATTTGCATGCTCCAACTAGGGTTGACAAGGTATGAGATGGAACTAGGGTTTAGTGAGCAATTTGCAAGTTAGGAAAGGGAACTATAAACACATGATCACCAATACTTGCATGCACCAACTAGGCTTTCATGAACACCAATTTGCATGATCCAACTAGGGTTGACAAGGTACGAGATGGAACTAAGGTTTAGTGAGCAATTTGCAAGTTAGGAGAGGGAACTTGAAACACATGATCACCAATACTTGCATGCACCAACTAGGCTTTCATGAACACCAATTTGCATGATCCAACTAGGGTTGACAAGGTATGAGATGGAACTAGGGTTTAGTGAGCAATCATGCAAGTTAGGAGAGGGAACTAGAAACACATGATCACCAATACTTGCATGCACCAACTATGCTTTCATGAACACCAATTTTCAGGCTCCAAATAGGGTTGACAAGGTATGAGATGGAACTAGGGTTTAGTGAGCAATTTGAAAGTTAGGAGAGGGAACTATAAACACATGATCACCAATACTTGCATGCACCAACTAAGCTTTCATGAACACCAATTTGCATGCTCCAACTAGGGTTGACTAGGTATGAGATCGAACCAGGGTTTAGTGAGCAATCATGCAATTTAGGAGAGGGAACTAGAAACACATGATCACCAATACTTGCATGCACCAACTAGGCTTTCATGAACACCAATTTGCATTCTGCAACTAGGGTTGACAAAGTGTGAGATGGAACTATGGTTTAGTGAGCAATTTGCAAGTTAGGAGAGGGAACTAGAAACACATGATCACCAATACTTGCATGCACCAACTAGGCTTTCATGAACACCAATTTGCTTGCTACAAATAGGGTTGACAAGGTATGAGATGGAACTAGGGTTTAGTGAGAAATCATGCAAGATAGGAGAGTGAACTAGAAACACATGATCACCAATACTTGAATGCGGCAACTAGGCGTTCATGAACACCAATTTGCATGCTCCAACTAAGGTTGACAAGGTATGAGATGGAACTAGGGTTTAGTGAGAAATTTGCAATTTAGGAGAGGGAAATAGAAACACATGATCACCAATACTTGCATGCACCAACTAGGCTTTCATGAACACCAATTTGCATGCTCCAACTAAGCTTGACAAGGAATGAGATGGAAGTAGGGTTTAGTGAGCAATCATTCAAGTTAGGAGAGGGAACTAGAAACACATGATCACCAATACTTGCATGCACCAACTAGGCTTTCATGAACACCAATTTGAATGCTCCAACTAGGGTTGACAAGGTGTGAGATGGAACTAGGGTTTAGTGAGAAATTTGCAAATTAGGAGAGGGAACTAGAAACACATGATCACCAATACTTGCATGCACCAACTATGCTTTCATGAACAACAATTTGCATGCTCCAACTAGGGTTTACAAGGTATGAGATGGAACTAGGGTTTAGTGAGCAATTTGCAAGTTAAGAGAGGGAACTAGAAACACATGATCACCAATACTTGCATGCACCAACTAGGCTTTCATGAACACCAATTTGCATGCACCAAATAGGGTTGATAAGGTATGAGATGGAACTAGGTTTTAGTGAGCAATTTGAAAGTTAAGAGAGGGAACTAGAAACACATGGCCATGTACAAATAGGAAACCAACTAGGCTTTCATGAACACCACTTTGCATGCTATCACTAGGGTTGACAAATAATGAGATGGAACTAGGGTTTACTTCAACCAATTTAGGGTTTGTAGGGTATGATGTTACTATTGTAGGTTATGATGTATGTTAGTATGGTATGATGTTAGTATCATAGGGTGTTGTAGGATATGATATGGTATATATTACACATGCATGCATAACTTAGTGTTATGGTAAATTGTTAGTATGTTATGTTATGGTATGCTATTGTATGTTAGTATGGTATGATGTTAGTGTCATAGTGTAATGTCGGGTATGTTATGGTATGTTAGTATGGTATGATGTTATTATCATAGGGTATTGTAGGGTATAATATGGTATATATTACACATCCATGCATGACATAGTGTTATGATTGTTAGTGTATTTAATTTATTTAGTGTATGGTATGGTTATGATGTTTAAAAATTAAGGATAGCCATAATGTTAAAACACATGATCACCAATACTTGCATGCACCAACTAGGCTTTCATGAACACCAATTTTCATGTAGGAACTAGGGTTGACAAGGTATGAGATGGAACTAGGGTTTAGTTAGCAATTTGCAAGTTAAGAGAGGGAACTAGAAACACATGATCACCAATACTTGCATGCACCAACTAGGATTTCATGAACACCAATTTGCATGCACCAACTAGGATTTCATGAACACCAATTTGCATGCTCCAACTAGGGTTGACAAGTTATGAGATGGAACTAGGGTTTAGTGATAAATTTGAAAGTTAAGATAGGGAACTAGAAACACATGATCACCAATGCTTGCATGCACCAACTAGGTTTTCATGAACACCAATTTGCACATGCACCAACTAGGGTTGACAAGTTATGAGATGGAACCAGGGTTTAGTGAGCAATGTGAAAGTTAGGAGAGGGAATTAGAAACACATGATCACCAATACTTGGATGCACCAACTAGGCTTTCATGAACACCAATTTGCATGCACCAACTGGGGTTGAAAAAGTATGAGATGGAACTAGGGTTTAGTGATCAATTTGCAAGTTAAGAGAGGGAACTAGAAACACATGATCACCAATACTTGCATGCACCAACTAGGCTTTCATGAACACCAATTTGTATGCACCAACTAGGGTTGACAAGGTATGAGATGGAACTAGGGTTTAGTGAGGAATCATGCAAGTTAGGAGAGGGAACTAGAAACACATGATCACCAATAATTGCATGCACCAACTAAGCTTTCATGAACAACAATTTGCATGCTCCAACTAGGCTTGACAAGGTATGGATGGAACTAGGGTTTAGTGAGCAATTTGAAAGTTAATAGAGGGAACTAGAAACACATGGCCATGTACAAATCGGAAACCAACTAGGCTTTCATGAACACGACTTTGCATGCTATCACTAGGGTTGACAAATAATGAGATGGAACTAGGGTTTACTTCAACCAATTTAGGGTTTGTAGGGTATAATGTATGTTAGTATGGTATTATGTTAGTATCATAGGGTATTGCAGGGTATGATATGGTATATATTACGCATCCATGCATGACATAGTGTTATGGTATATTGTTAGTATGTTATGTTATGGTATGTTATTGTATGTTATTATGGTATGATGTTAGTGTATGACCGTATATTACAATGGTATGGTATGTTAGTATTGTAGTGTATTGTAGGATATGATGTATGTTAGTATGGTATGATGTTAGTATCATAGGGTATTTTAGGGTATGATATGGTATATATTACACATGCGTGCATGACTTAGTGTTATGGTATATTGTTAGTATGTTATGTTATGGTATGTTATTGTATGTTAGTATGGTATGATGTTAGTGTCATAGGGTAATGTAGGGTATGTTATTGTATGTTAGTATGGTATGATGTTAGTGTCATAGGGTAATGTAGGGTATGTTATTGTATGTTAGTATGGTATGATGTTAGTATCATAGGGTATTGTAGGGTATGGTATGGTATATTACACATGCATGCATGACTTAGTGTTATGATGTTAGTGTATGGTATATTACAATGGTGTGGTATGTTAGCATGGTATGATGTTAGTATGTTATGTTATCATATGTTATTGTATGTTGGTATGGTATGATGTCAGTGTCATAGGGTATTGTAGGGTATGCTATTGTATGTTAGAATTGTATGATGTTAGTATCATAGGGTATTGTAGGGTATGCTATTGTATGTTAGAATTGTATGATGTTAGTATCATAGGGTATTGTAGGGTATGATATGGTATATATTACACATCCATGCATGACATAGTGTTATGATTGTTAGTGCATATAATTTAGTTAGTGTGTGGTATGGTTATGATGTTAAAAAGTTGAGGATAGCCATAATGTTAAAAAGTTGATGAGTCATAAATTATTTCGTTAAGTATTGGAAATTCAGAAGTTAGCACACATGTGAACCACACATATCATTATATCACATACTTGAACCACACATATCATGTTCCAAGATCAAGTCAACCATATATGTATAAATTTGAACCTTGCTTTATATTATATATGTATAGAAATAATGTTACAAAAATTGTCATGCCGCATGGCTAGAATACAAAATAGTGGATCAAAAAGTACAACTATGTGTATATGAACAAAAAGTTGCATCTATGTATCCCCCCTATACATTTATTCTAGTTATCCCCCCTTTCGCTGCCATTGCTAATGTCTTCGTAGAAGTCTAGCTTTCTTTTACGACTGCTCATGGGTGATCCCCATCGCTGAACAAGAGGGATAAGTTGCATCAATGCAGACTGTAGAAAAACCAAATTTTGTAAGTTAATTTACCAACCTTTAAAAATTCTATGTACATTTGTTCAAATTCAAAAACCAAAACAACATTTTTAGTTATTGTACGTGAGTAAGTAATGGTGGGTCATGGTGCCTCACTAACAGTGACCCTGATTGGGTGATCTTCAAGCACCACTTGATCACTATCAAGCTGCATAAAAAAATATATATGCCAATGTCAACAAATATACATGTACCTTAGTGGGGAAGAGGTGGGTCACCGATTTTGGTCTCTTCAAGCACCAAATCAAAGAAAGAATTACACAAACGTACAAAGAAAGCGATATATAAACATACCTGCTATCTCGTCAATGGTGGGTTACCGATTTGGTGCTCTTCACACACCAGTGCCTCACTAGGGGCCTGCATAAAGTAATATATATGTCGATTTCAGATAAAATAGTGAATCAGAGACATATATAGTATATGTACGAAATATGATTGTAACATTCTCAACCCCTCGACTGGAAAAGACGGTGCTACCAAACCATCAAAAACCTTCAGGCAACTAGCCCCATGAACACGAACATGCATATAATGCTGAAATAAAATGCTTAAAACATAAAACATGCTAAGATGGATAGTCATTCACATACACAGTAGGAGAAAACATACATTCAGGAATTCAACATGTTCATCATAGTTCATTTGTCATCAAATATAATTGCAGAAGTAAAATGGACACGAATACTCATCTTGTAAGAACTCGTCCCGCAGCCAGCTATGTCGTTGCAACGTTCCACCCAACCATAGGCCAACGTGCTCATTAATCTCTCAACAACATTGCCACCCTTGAGTTGGGCATGATTCCCCAAGGAATAAGGGTCAAGCAGGATTTCAGATAGCCAAGGTTACACAAACAACCAAGTCAACGCAGTTGGGTTTTTTAGGCCATCAAGGAGCCAGGAAAGGCTAAATGCTAAGCTAGTGGTATCGAATGGAGGGCTAAGGACACCCATACCAGAGCTAACCTGACTTCTAAGACATCCACACACCCAACACCAGGAATCAGTCCTTTCTCTGCTTAACAGTCCCTCGGGCCCTGACTTCCCTTTCCAATGCTCTTCAAGGGTTGTGGAGAAGAAAGCTAGTAGTCTAATTCTATCATAGTGGCCCCCAAACACTAGGTTTCTCAAGCATACCCAGCCTTTAATCCTACTTTAAACATTCTGAAGACCAACCACTGCATACCGTAGTAAAACAAACAATTCACAGCTCTGTGAAGAAAATAAAGATGACAGGATGACAACCCAAATGAAAGGGTGAACACAGCTCAGGTAGGACAAGACGATTCAGAGTTGTTCTTGGCCCTAGCATGGCCAAAACAACTCAGCAACAACCCCACAAGATATTAGCACATGCGGCAGCCGAAAACTATGGAAGGATCAACAACCCAATCCCATAAAGAAACAACGGGAACCTTACATAGTCCGTAGATGGGCAAGAAGACAGACTCCCAGCATTGAGAGGAAAACAAAACAGTAGAAGCATGCCTCTCAGGCTGATCTTTCCAGCTTGCCCCCTTTTCCCTCTGTGTTTGAGGATCAACAAAACAACTCACGGTACAAGGAAAAACCACCACCGCCCTGCATGAGAATGAGAAAAAACCCAAAAACCATGAGTGGAAGAGTGGGAGAGTGGTGATTGTCCCCCTGCCCTCCATGTGAGGAAGAGCGAGCTCGCTGGTGAAGTGTACATGGGGAAAAGACTAGTGGTCCTGCCACCCACCACTACCCAGCAATAACTACTCTCAGACAGTAGAAATGTAAAAGGGGTGATTGACACATGGCAAACTCCCAATGGCCCCCACGGGTTAGACAATTCACCCCCCCCCTTAACCTTAGAAATCATGCCCTTTTCATTTTAAAGTTGCACCATCGTAGCTGGTTGTACGTTTATTTTAATTGATGTGCATATTTACATGATTCCAAAACTATAATGTGCCGGATAGCACGATATACCATCAGTAACGATCCCTATTGCCAAAACATAACGCAGCCGAATCGATGGTGGGGCTTTTGCCTTTACCTCCACACCACAATTAATTACAAAATATACATCATGTTACCCTTTAATGCTAACGGGGTCAAAACTGGGGTGTTACAATCCCCTCCCCCTTGAAATAACACCGTCATCGGTGTTCCAATACATATGAATACATATACAATTTGCACATCAAAATTTCAAACTTCGCATATCTGTCACATGTTCAATTATTTACTTTGAACTTTCAGGACCAAGGCCCTCGACTTCCATGAGCTTCTCCTACTGGTTCTCAGCTTTCAACTTATCCCCAAGTCTAGGAACTTTGTGGCTATTTCCCTATTTATGTTCCCTCGTTGGGAAGTCCCGCATAAATGATGTCCTCCGCATTTCCAACATTTCGTTGGCTGCTTCATCTTTACCTACTCAATTTACTTTGAGTGTTCATGCTTGGGACATTTCTTAATGGATCGCTTGGACAAATGTCCCATCATTGATCCACTTTCCTTGCCTTTACGGATTGCTCCCAGAAGGATTTTTACCTCCTTTTGCAAACCAATAGAGTCTTGCAAAATCTGGTGGTTCATCTCATTCTGTCTTTTCTGTATCTTGAGCATCTCTCCAAGATTCTCTTGGGTCCTGGTAATTGTTTGAAGGAGACTTCCATCCAACTCAAGCAACTTTTGGTCTGCTGCCATGATCAATGTGCACCACTGGATTTCACCTTTCTCACATGTGAAATGCATCATTGAAATTCTGTTAGACCAAGCATAATATAGGCATTAATGTCATTTAATTAATTGCCCAATTGGCATGACAGTCTGAGTCCTATCAAGGAGACTTTAATATTTTTCATGCCTTCCCAACATGCACATAAGCTCATTCATGTCCATTCTTGGGCAGGGAATTAACCATTCCAACATTCACAATTTACTTTAAGCAAATACACACATTCTATTTTCAGTCATACATGCATTCAACAATATTTTGTTTTCACAATCCATATATATATATATATATATATTAAAAAAGGCAAGAGAGAGCAGCAAGAGTTTTTTTTTTCCCTCTTTGTTTTATTCCATCCTGGAACCCACAACACCATATGGTTTTCATTCTCTTAGCCTCTTTCACTTCACCGTGAATGCTGGACCAATCCCTCTTGGTCATGACACTTAGTGTCTTTGGTCTATTTCAAACCTCTCAACCATAAAGCCTCCCCACATGGTTTGTCTAGGCTGCTAGGGCCTTCATAGTATCACTAGCAAATTTTTTATTACTGCTCATTCTGAGCTCTTCAGGACAGTCACATGTCCACATGGACCTCTAGGATGCTTTTGTAGTCCTCGCTTCCAAGGATACCTATATTCAAACATTGAATAAATTCACATATTTAGTTTATTCTCATTGGTTTTTATCTCTTAACAAGAGCTTAAAACATCATAACCAAATCATATACACATGTATATTCATAAGCAAGAAATTGCAAAATAATCCAATACTTATATGTATTGTGCATTTCCTCTCTGGTCCACGGGATCTTGCTTCTCTTTGCAAGCCTTGGGATTGCCTATGGACTTGGATGTTAGGTCAGAATCCAGGCTACTTCACAACATCCTTTTATATATATCAGGAATAGTCAAGCCAACCTTCAATTGGGTTTATTAGACCGTCAACAAATCACCTACACTTATATCAACAATACACTTATATCAACAATGCACTTATATCAACAACCAATCATCAGCCAAGCCAACACCATTGGGTTTATCAGGCCATCAAAAATAACACATGCACTTATATCAACATTAAACATGTAGAAATTTAGATTACAGTAGATTAATTTCACTCACAACAAATTACAATTGATCATGCAAAATTGTCAACAATGGAGACTGAATATGGAGCTGTAACACAAAATTATATTAACTCAGTGTACAATAGCCAACCCTGTAATAACATAGGTTTCTGAATATATAGAATACATCAAGAGATCGAATGCATAAGGAGGCATCCAAAAGCAGCATAAAGCAGGCTTACCCAAAATAGGCAAATCCCCCATAGGTGTAAAAAGCTGATCCCAAATCTGTCATGAAGCTCACGAA
This sequence comes from Pseudotsuga menziesii, assembly GCA_001517045.1. Taxonomy (NCBI): domain Eukaryota; kingdom Viridiplantae; phylum Streptophyta; class Pinopsida; order Pinales; family Pinaceae; genus Pseudotsuga; species Pseudotsuga menziesii. Next base: position 95,737 of record LPNX010837263.1, read on the forward strand.
TTGGCAAGGGCGCATGGGAAAGATAATGAGTGGTGAAATGGAAGCTCATACATGCTTTTGCATGGAGGAAAAGGAGGAGGATGAAAGGGGAATAAAACAGGTTCACCTCACCTAGTCATGCTTTCCTATGTGCCTTAAAACACTGAAAAAGCAGGCAGTAAAGTAGAAAAAGCAGATAGGTGCCTAGGAGGCCAGGAATAAACCATATTTGATTCCTAAGGCTTTCCCAAGTTCTACATGAGTCAAAGATGTCAAGTTTGACCTCTATGGATAGGCAATTAGCAACTTGCACATGGTGGGACTCATGGACTAGGAAAATAAGACAAAAATAAATGAATTAATGTCTAAGTGGGTAATACTATGGGTTTGATTATTATAACACCCCCCCTTAAGCCTGACTTTATGAGTAATAAATAAAAAATATAGGGCCTAGCAACAAGGCTTAGTCACCCTTTTACATACTGCAAGTCCATAAAATCAAGGAAAGAGGCAAAACCAACTTGGGAAAATCCTCCCTTAAACATGGACTGTAAAAAAAAATTGTAGAATCTTGTCTCCACTCATGCTTTGATAGCATGATCAGCAATCCCCAACAATGATTTGAGATTGCTGAAGGTCTTCTCACAAAATGCTTTGGTGAAGATATCAGCTACTTGTTCTGAAGATGAACAAAAGAGTAGATGAATGGTGCCATCATGCACAAGCTCTCTGATGTAGTGCATGTGAATCTCAATGTGTCTGGTTCTCTACTTCTGAAATGGATACTTGTAGATTCGAATGGTACTCTGGTTATCATAGTATATGGTAGTTGAGTACTCAGGTTCGAAACCACACTCTCCAAGTAAACCCTGCAACCATAAACACTGAGTTGCTGCATTGACAACTCCTCTGTACTCAGGTTCTGTAGATGAGAGTGCAATGGCACTCTGTTTCTTGCTTGACCAGCTGATTGGCCCTTCTGCAAGCATGAACACATAACCTAAAGTGGACTTCCTGTCTGTGCTATCACCTGCCCAATCACTGTCAATAAAACCAATTAACTCAAGGTCAGAATTGGCTTTATAGAAAATCCCATGTGTCCTTGTTCCCTGAACAAAGCTTAGGATCCTCTTGGATGCTTTCCAATGGATCTCATGAGGCTGATCCATGAATCTAGAAGCAACACTGACTGCATAACAAAGATCAGTTCGAGTATGTGTCAAATACAATAAACATCCAATCAATTGTCTATACAGTGTATTGTTTACCGTCGGTGGAGAATCATCTTCCTCCAGCTTCACTCCTGAAAGGAAAGGAGTTTTGCTTGCTTTGCATTCTTGCATTCTGAATTTGATCAGAAAATCCAATGCATATTTGGACTGGTGCACCTTGATTCCAGCTTTGGTTTGAGAGATCTCAAGCCCCAGAAATTGACTTAAGAGCCCCAAATCTATCATGGAGAAGGCTTGGTTCATAGCTCCTTTTAGGGAAGCAATCTCAGCCTGTGAGCTTCCTGTAATGAGGAGGTCATCAACATATAATACAATGATCATTAATGAACCATTAATTACCTTCAGATAGAAATTCGAATCTGATTTGCACCGGACAAACTTCAGAGATAGCAAGAAGCTATCTATCTTGGCATACCAAGCCCTGGGGGCTTGCTTTAGCCAATACAGTGACTTTCTCAGCCTGCACACAAGAGAAGAGTTAGAAGAAAAACCTTCGGGCTGCTGCATGTATATCTCCTTTGCGAGATCTCCATTCAGGAAGGCACATTTTACATCCATATGATGTACCTCCCATTGCCTAGAGGCTGCAATGGCTAGAGCTAGCCTGATTGAATCCATCTTTGCCACTGGGGAAAAGGTCTTATTGTAATCAATGCCTTGAACCTGTGAGTAGCCTTTAGCTACCAATCTGGCCTTGTACTTCAGTGGTGAACCATCAGCAGCAAATTTTGTCTTATAGACCCACTTACACTGGACTAACTTTCTTCCCGGAGGAAGATCCACTAGCTCCCATGTGTTGCTTTTCTGTAGCGAGTTGAACTCATCTTCCATGGCAGATTTCCATCTTCAATCTCCTACTGCTTCTTCATATGTTTTAGGATCAGACTCCACCATCAAGTAGCACTTTTCAGCAAACATGGGGTCCTTCATGCACAAACCACTTTCAAATTGTGATCTTGTCCTCCTTGGGTCATTGGGATCCCCAGCTAGCTCTCCTGCTGCATGTAGTGTCTTGGCTGCCCATTTTGGCCTTGTGGGGATTTTTTGGTCTGCAATAAACTCATCTCCATCATACAAATCAGAATCAGCATGTTCAACAAACTTTTCACTTACTTCTTGAGGTTCAGGTGGTGAAGAGGCTCCACCAACTTCCACTGCTGCAAGGGGTTCTTCTTCAAACTGAACACACCTTTCAATAAAGGCCTTGTTTGTGCTCAAGTTTATCAACTTGTACCCTTTTGAATCTTTTGAGTATCCCACAAAGAGACACTCTTGGCTTTAGGGCTACAAAGCCTTCCTCTTCTCTGTCGGGATTCTAGCCCAAGCCTTTGAGCCAAAAATCCTGAAATGGGTCACATCTGGCTTGTGCCCACTCCATGCTTCAAAGGGAGTCATGCCATCAAGCTGTTTGTGAGGCACCCTATTCTGGATTTAGGCTGCATAGTTGATAGCTTCGGCCCAGTACTTTGGTGGCAAATTTTTGGCCTCCATCATGCATGTTGCCATCTCCTTCAGTGATCTGTTCTTCCTCTCAGCAACACCATTTTGCTGTGGTGTGTAGGGGATAGAATGCTGCATCTGAATACCTGCATCTGCACAATAGTTAATAAACTCAGTCTTGACATACTCACTACCATTGTCAGACCTGAGGGCTTTGAGTTTTCTTCCACACTGGTTTTCAACCAAAGCCTTGAAGACTTTGAATAGGCCAAAAACTTCTGACTTGTGTTTTATGAAGTGAACCCAACAATACCTGGAGAAATCATCAATAAAGGTCAGTGCATATTTGGCCTGACTCATGGACATATGAGGGAATGGGCCAGCAACATCACTGTGAGTCAGCTCGATGGGTGCAGAGGTCCTCTCATGGCTAGCTTTCTCAAATTTGTGCTCTGGGTGTTTTCCTAGGATACAACCATGGCAGACTCCTTTGGAAAATTTTATCTTGGGCAACCCTATGACCATATTTTTCTCACTTAGATCAGACAGATACTTGTATTTTAGATGGCCAAATCTTTCATGCCATAGATTTCTAGCTTCATTAGCATGGATAAGAAGAGTAGAGGGGTTTGAGTAAGGTAGGAAGTGGGAGAACATGTATACCTTTTGAGCATGATTTGCAACTCCTTTTGCAATGACTCTACCAGTTGAGATGTTTGTGATCTCAACATCATCAGGGGAGAATATGACTTTCTTCGGAGACCCAGTGTGAGTCATCTGGTACACTGACAAAAGGTTGGAGGCGAGACCAGGGACATATAGCACATTGTTGAACTGCCCATGATCAAGATCTATTCTTCCTTTACCCATACTTTCAGTGAGAGAGTCATCTCCCAGTACAATAAATGGTCCTTTCGACTTTTCCAGTGAGGAGAAAGATTCCTGGGTCGAAACCATGTGTCTTGAAGCGCCAGAATCAATGATAAAATTGGGTGAGCTAGATGTGCCAGCAACTAGAGCATGAACTCTCTCTCTGTCATCTGAACTTGATCCTCCTTCTCTCTTCTTTGAGCTTTCTGGAAGGGAGATTCCATTCTTCTCCAACAGTTGAGTTAACATGTCAATCTACTTTTTCATACAAGATCTTTTAGTATGATTGCCCTTATTGCAGTATGAGCACTTGTTCATATCACCTTTGTTTTTCTTCTTCTGGGTATTTTTCTTGGGACCTTGTTGATCCTCTGGAGACTGCTTCTTGTCTCTCTTTTGTTCAGGTGGATTTTTAGCTTTCTTCTTGCTTTTTGAGTCCACCTTCGAATCTCCAGCAATCAAAGCTTAATCTTTGGATGGTTTGATGGTACCCATCATCACCAGCTTGTCTTGTTCCTGTGTGAGAGATTCCATGAAATTTGCAAGGCTATTCATCTTCCAGGTTCGAGCTGTGAGTTTTGTGGCATAGGAGGTTGAAACAAAGACTGAATAATCAGGCCCTAGCTTTGAGAGGATGGCCAACACAAGCTGATCATCTTTCTTTTCAATACCACACTGCTTCAGCTACAAAACTAGTGCTTTGAACTTGGAGAAATATAGCTGCAGGGATTCAAAGCTACTGGGACTTAGGGAAATCAGCTCATATTCGATATGATGTCTCCTCATCTCATCTATCTTTCCAAAAAGCTCAGAAAGCTTCTCCCATACTTGATCTGGTGAAGTTAATCCATCGAGATGGAAAAGGAGGTCTCGGGAAATACTGAGACATAGGAGGCCATAAGCCTCATCTCTCCGATTGTGCCATTTGATCTTCTCTACAGCAGCATTGGGCTCTGCTTCTGTAGCCATAGTCACCCTGTAGAGGCCTTTCGTTCTCAACAAGATCTCCATCTCTGCTTTCCATTCAAAATAGTTGAAGGGAGTCAAGATAGTTTTCTGTGACTGATCCATAGCTATAGAAAATCTGTCCCGGCTGTCAGTAGAAGGCTCCCAGTCTTGATGTCGAACCTGCAAAATAATTTTTGAAGGAGAGTAACAATTGTTGGAGACATTTACCATCATACACACTCTTTCAGTCAAATTGGCCTAGTTAAACCACTATCCTAAGTTTAATTGACATCAGTGGAGCTTTAATTACCATCATCCCAGTCATCCTCACACCTACCTACAGTCAAGGAGGCTAACTTAGCCTTCCCTACAGTCAAGGAGGCTAACTGGAGCACTCCAGGGGTGATCTGTGTGACATTAATGCACCTGCATGCTAACTGGTGGTTACTTTCAGTTCAACCAATCAGTTACAGTCAGTTAAGGCTCCTCCATTCATTAAATATATTATTTAATGATTATTTTATTATTATTTAATGAACTGGAGCTAAAAAGGCGCCTTCACCAACTTCTGATGGTCAGTTCAGCTTCAGTTAACCTCATCAGGGTTTATTGGAGTCATGCAGTACTGGCACTTGATGGTTGGTTGCTATGACATGTGTTTGATCTCCTTCAGTTGAGATTAAGTCATTTATTGCACTCCAACTTCAGTTAGGGATTGGTGAGTCAATTAAGGTTTTTGACAAGTGGTTAACTGAGTGAGATTGCATGGCAAAGAGTCAGTTAAGCTAGACTCACTTATGGAATTCGAATTGTCCCCTTAGGTATTCGAATTCTTCATGGAGTTAAGCCATTACTCCTGCAAGGGAATTGTAACCCTTTATTGTTTATAAAATATACAGAGAGGAAACCTATTCTGGTTCCAATTATTGCTGATTCATGAGTAATTTGTTAATTATTCTTTGATGATTTTGATTCCTAGTTCCTAGATCATGTGCAAGAATTAATATGGTATCAGAGCTCACGGTGGGACGAAGATCAATATCCCAAGAACAAGCCATGAAATGTGAGCAATAGCTCAATTTCTTTATTTTTCCCTTTATGTTTTGATTTTCAGGTTTCTACAAGTGAAGCATTCGCTACAAGCAAATCCAGATGGCCTCCTCAGCCTCCTCAGTACCTTTGTTGACTCCATACAATTTCCACACATGGAAACTCAAAATGGAGCATCAGCTGAAATGCAAAGGACTCCACAGAGTCACCATGGACACTGAACCGGAGCCTGGAAATGCCATAGAAAAATCAAGATTCTTCAACAAAAAGGATGAAGCCTTCGGTTTCTTGTGCCTCTCTATTTTCGATGATCTTCTCTTCCATCTTACGGATTTGATTACACCGAAAGAAATATGGGACAAATTGGAATCACTATATGGGAAGCATGATGACATGATAGTTTATCAACTTGAAAATGAACTCATGTCTCTCCAACCTTCCAATTTCGAGACTCTGAATGATTTCTTTACAAAGTTCAAGAATATAGTTTTTCTCTTGAAGCAATGCAAAGTGGAGAAGGAAGATGATCAGCTCATCCTAGCCATCCTCTCCAAACTCGGGGCTGATTATTCAGTTTTTGTTTCTACATTCCGTGCAGGGAAGCTCACAAATCCCAAATGGAAGATGCCTACACTCGATGCCTTCATTGAGTCCTTAACTAGTGAACATGACAAGCTTGTCCAGATGGGGATCATTCGATCTTCCCGTGACCAAGCCCTCCATGTCACGGGGCCCAAAGATGTGAAAGGTAAAGGTAAGCAGCAGAAAAATCAGAAAACTAAGTTTGATGCTCCAAAGCCTAAACTTGAAAATCGGCAGCATGATGAATCTTCCGGTTCAAGGAAGAACAAAGGAAAAGGGCACAATGGGAAAGAAAGAGTCAAGTGTTCTTACTACGGGAAGGGTTTTCACCCTGAACATGCTTGCATGAAGAAAAATCTTGATGAAGAAACCTCTCTCCTTGAGAGGAATCACATCAATCTTCCGGAAATCTTTCAGAGGAGAGATCACCAAGACCGGGAACCACAGCATGAGAAAGGTCATGCCCTCATGGCAAGCACTTCGAAGTCCAAATCACTGCTGATTGACAGTGCAGCTTCGAATCACATGATGGCTGAAAAAGACTCTTTTTCATCCTTGGATACCAGCAAATCCATCCCCATCCACTTGGGAGATGACTCCACCATCATTACCAAAGGACAAGGTACTGTAGATCTAGAAAAAGGTTTTTTTTCTAATGTTTTGTATGTACCGTCTCTAGCAGCAAATCTCCTTAGTGTCTATCAAATGACACATACAGGAATGCCTAAGAGAGTCTCTTTCATCCCAAATGATGTTGAGATAACAGAAATTTCATCCGGGAAACTCATTGCAAAAGGCCATGCAAATCATCATGCAAAAGCCTATGAGTTCTCTCACTTTGTTGCGGATGAAAAGCCCACCGCTTTGCTAACTCATGGAAATGAGGTTAGTAGGCTGTGGCATGAAAGGTTTGGCCATATTAATTTCAAATATTTGCAGCAATTACAGAAACATTCCATGGTTGAAGGCCTTCCGGTCATCAAGGCAACTACGAGAGTCTGCAAGGGCTGTGTGATTGGAAAGCACCCTGAGCACAAGTTCGATCGGGGGAAGGCAAACTGAGCTACAAGCATATTGGGGCTAATACATTCTGATATCAGTGGTCCAATGCCTGTCACATCCATGAATGGATCAAGGTACCTCCTTACCTTTATTGATGATTTTTCAAGATATACATGGGTTTTCTTCCTCAAAAAGAAATCAGAGGTATGTGAAAAAAATTTTGAATTGAAGGCTTTGATCGAAAATGCCTCTGGGCATAAGATAAAGATACTGAGATCTGATAATGGAGGGGAGTATGTCAGTAATGAGTTTCTGTCCATATGCTCCCAAAGTGGTATTCAGGTCCAACATTCAATTCCCTACACTCCCCAGCAGAACAGTGTAGCGGAAACGAAGAACCGATCTCTCAAAGAGATGACCACCTGCATGTTGGAGTCAAAGAAGATTGCTGAAAATTTGTGGGCTGAAGCCATGCATGCTGCAGCATACATTCAGAACAGGGTTCCACATTCATCAGTGAAAGGTAAGACTCCTTTCGAAGCATACTTTGGACACAAGCCTGATGTGTCTAACCTACGGGTGTTTGGGTCCACTGCATGGGCCCGGATTCCGCTTGATAAAAGAAGGGCTTTGCAACCGCAGAGCATAGAATGTCCATTTATTAGATATCCTGATGAATCTAAAGGATTCAAGCTGCTAGATATCAAGACCAAACAGATGATCATCGAGAGAAGTGTCATGTTCGATGAGCCTCTTCAGGAGGTGGAACTAGTGGAGGAGAAAGCTGCTGAAATTCCTTCCTATTCCACTGAATATTTGGATGATGAAATTGGGGATGATGAACCTAATTTGGATCCTCTGATTTCTGATATCACTGTGCCACAAACATCAGATACTGAATCAGAACCTGAAGTGCAAAATCATCTTCCTACATGGGCCCGACAGACACTCTCCTCCGCAGGAGACACCATTGGAAATCTGGATGATCCAAGGAGAACCCGGTCTGATTTCCAAAGAGCAGGTATTGCACTCTCTTGTTCTGATATTTTGCTGTCTGAAACTTGCTATTTGATGATTAGTTCAGATTCAAAATCCTACTACCATGCTTAGAAGGATCCGAGATGGCAAGTTGCCATGGATGAAGAGATGAATTCTCTTCAGAAAAACACTACTTGGGAGCTAGTTCCTCTTCCTCCGGGAAGGAAATTGGTTCAATGCAAGTGGGTGTTTCAGACAAAGGTTTCTGCTGATGGAAGCACCTACAAATATAAGGCAATTCTGGTAGCAAAAGGTTTCTCTCAGGTCCAAGGAGTGGACTACCATGAGACCTTTGCACCGGTTGCAAAAATGGACTCCATCCGCCTTGTTTTGGATATTTCTGCATCCAAGCACTGGGAGGTGCATCACATGGATGTTAAGTCAGCCTTTCTGCATGGATATCTTCATGAGGAGATATACATGAAGAAGCTTGAGGGATACATCACTGATCCATATTTGGTTTGCAAGCTAAAGAAGTCACTATATGGGTTAAAACAGGCCCCAAGAGAGTGGTATTCCAAGATGGATGCCTTCCTTCTCTCGCAAAACTTTCAGAGATGTAGATCAGATCCAAATGTGTATTTACAGCATCATGATGGTCATATTATTATTATTTTTTTATATGTTGATGACTTACTCATCACAGGTAGCACAGTTGCCTCCATTTCAGCCATCAAAACTACTCTCCACAATGCCTTTGAAATGAGTGATTTGGGGCTTCTAAAACAATTTTTGGGGCTCGAAATCGAGCAAAATTCTGATGGGATCATGGTCACTCAGTCAAAATACATTTCAGACCTTTTATTCAAGTTTAACATGGCTGAATGTATACCTGCACCATTCCCTTTCCTTTCAGGGATCAGCCTTGAAGAAGGAAAAAGCACACCTCCCATGGACTGCACTATCTATCGACAGCTGATTGGTAGCTTGTTGTACTTGACACATTCTAGGCCTGATATTTGTTATGCCGTGAATGCTGTATCAAGATACATGCAGCATCCTCATGATCTTCATTGGAAGGCAGCCAAGAGGATCCTCCAATACATTCAGGGAACCAGGACCTACGGCATTCACTATGCTGCAGACTCCGAGCTAGAGCTGGTTGGATACACAGATTCTGATTGGGCGGGTGATTCTATTGATCGGAAGTCAACTTCTGGATATGTATTCATGTTTGGTGGTGGCCCTATTTTTTGGTCAAGCAAAAATCAGGCTGCCATAGCACTATCTTCAGCAGAGGCCGAGCATCGAGGAGCGGTGAATGCTTGCATCCAAGCAGTTTGGTTGCAAGGCATTCTTTCAGAGTTTGATCTTGGTAGTACTATGTCCACTGTCCTCTTTTGTGACAACCAGAGTGCTATTAAGATATCCACGGGTCCAGTTACCAGGCAGAGGACCAAACATGTAGATATTCACATGCACTACATCAGGGAGCTAGTGCATGACAGGACCATCATTCTGCAATACTGCCCAACTGATCAGCAGATTGCAGACATCTTCACCAAGAGATTTTCAGAAAATAATTTCACTTACCTCCATTCACTGTTGGGGGTGAGTTCATCAGGGTGATCCAGACTACTTTCAGTGTTCAACTTGAGGGGGGGTTTTGTTCCCACTGGGTTTTCCCTCTTTTCCTCACTTAGTTTGTTTTGAGCATTGTTTCAGTTGCTTTAATGTACAGGGTGACCTATGGCCTTAGTTTCCAGGGCCTTAGCATTTTTATGCACATATGTTTTCTAACTCTTCCTGAGTATAGCTTAAGGGGGAGTGTTGGAGACATTTACCATCATACACACTCTTTCGGTCAAATTGGCCTAGTTAAACCACTATCCTAAGTTTAATTGACATCAGTGGAGCATTAATTACCATCATCCCAGTCATCCTCACGCCTACCTATAGTCAAGGAGGCTAACTAGAGCACTCTAGGGGTGATCTGTGTGACATTAATGCACCTGCATGCTAACTGGTGGTTACTTTCAGTTCAACCAATCAGTTACAGTCAGTTAAGGTGCCTCCATTCATTAAATATATTATTTAATGATTATTTAATGATTATTTTATTATTATTTAATGAACTGGAGCTAACAAGGTGCCTTCGCCAACTTCTGATGGTCAGTTCAGCTTCAGTTAACCTCATCAGGGTTTATTGGAGTCATGCAGTACTGTCACTTGATGGTTGGTTTCTATGACATGTGTTTGATCTCCTTCAGTTGAGATTAAGTCATTTATTGCACTCCAACTTCAGTTAGGGATTGGTGAGTCAATTAAGGTTTTTGACAAGTGGTTAACTGAGTGAGATTGCATGGCAAAGAGTCAGTTAAGCTAGACTCACTTATGGAATTCGAATTGTCCCCTTAGGTATTCAAATTATTCATGGATTTAAGCCATTACTCCTGCAAGGGAATTGTAACCCTTTATTGTTTATAAAATATACAGAGAGGAAACCTATTCTGGTTCCAATTATTGCTAATTCATGAGTAATTTGTTAATTATTCTTTGATGATTTTGATTCCTAGTTCCTAGATCATGTGCAAGAATTAATAACAACCTACAATGGCTCTGATACCATGTATAAATTTAGATCACAGTAGATTAATTTCACTCACAACAAATTACAATTGATCATGCAAAATTGTCAACAATGGAGACTGAATATGGAGCTGTAACACAAAATTATATTAAATCAGTGTACAATAGCCAACCCTGTAATAACATAGGTTGCTAAATATATATAATACATCAAGATATCGAATGCATAAGGAGGCATCCAAAAGGAGCATAAAGCAAGCTTACCCAAAATAGGCAAATCCCCCATAGGTGTAAAAAGCTGATCCCAAATCTGTCATGAAGCTCACGAATTGGAAAGGGCGCATGGGCAAGCTAATGAGTGGTGAAATGGTAGCTCATACATGCTTTTTCATGGAGGAAAAGGAGGAGGATGAAAGGGGAATAAAACAGGTTCACCTCACCTAGTCATGCTTTCCTATGTGCCTTAAAACACTGAAAAAGCAGGCAGTAAAGCAGAAAAAGTAGATAGGCACCTAGGAGGCCAGGAATAAAGCAGATTTGATTCCTAAGGCTTTCCCAAGTGCTACATGAGTCAAATATGGCAATTTTGACCTCTATGGATAGGCAATTAGCAACTTGCACATGGTGGGACTCATGGACTAGGGAAATAAAACAAAAATAAATGAATTAATGTCTAAGTGGGTAATACTATGGGTTTGATTATTCTAACAAAACAACCATTTCTAGGTTTCATTCCCAGCAGTGAGCTCTAATCCCACTACCCCATACAACACAAGAAACCACTCCCTTCTCTGTGCTCTTTAGTAGAAGGTAGGATGAGCCCAAGCCATTGTCCATTTAGTGTAGAACACCAAACTAAATCTGTTTAGCCTAACAACACAAGCAATATAATCCAACTCATTAGTGTTATTACTCTAAAACTGTAATCATATTCCACATCATTCACCATCAAGTATCGAGACACCAGAAGTGCATCCAATCCCTAAGGTGTAATCAATATTGAAATGCTTTCATGACCCGACATCGGAAAATTGTGCACCCTTTTCCAGTGTGTTCCATGTAGGCCCTATTCATACTAAACCAATCTGCCATAATGGAAATAAAATCAAAACATGCTCTGCATATGGAAATTAACAATTCTTAGCTAGGGTCACAAAATGCTTATCCATTTGTCGAGGCAATATTCTTTCATTAAGGAGGAATGGGGGCTCCCTTCTCTGAGTTGATAGTCCCTTGGTTTTCCATCTCAATGCTTCTTTACATTTCATATCCACACATGTCTTACCAACATAACCTATACCATCTCACACATGTTTCTTACCAAACATGTAGTGCAGATGAGACATTTCCAAAATGTCCAATGGAGTTTCACCCGAAACCCATTTCCAAGATAAGGGAAAACCTCACCATGAAGTTTGGTCCATGCAAGTCACCACACATGATCTTATTGCAATGTGTACCCCTGGCACATTCATTAAGTATCCAAACAGTCAATCATTACCTGATAATACAATCCAAATTGATTGTTCCATAACCAAGCAATGACCTTAGTAATTAAATTCAATAGGAATTTGCAACTCTATTTACTACAGAAATAGATTTGCTTGGCAATGACTTGATTCTCATTTGTGGGTCTCCTATAAGCAACACCACTATTCCCATTATAATTTATGCTTACTAGCATCATCTACTTACAATGCATCCCCCTTGACAGAATTCTATGCAAGCCAATAGTGATTAGTAGTCGTCAACAATTTCTCAAATCCGAAATTCACAAATTCAAATTTGACAACTCATGATGCATACAAACTATTTTCATAGCCATGAGACTCTCCTCATAAGGTTTGGGTCTTTCACATGGTCGATTCCGTCCTTTGTCATAGTCTTACTCTCATTTCCATGCTCCAAACAATCTACCTGAAACCTGAACTTCAATCAACCAAACACTTGGTAAGTATTGATGCATAAAACCTTTTCATTGCTACAACAATCACTGAAGCATTTTCAGAATTTATAAAATTCCAATACTTCCAGTTGTTAATCGCATCAATATTACCAAAACTCATTTACTTCACGCAATCATTATCATACTTTAAATTACAGGGTACAATCACATCATTTATGCAATTTTAAATGAATTGTTTAGATACTCCCTACTTCACAAGCGTATCATTTTACCACTTTGCCCTTCCATAGAGCATTTCCAGCAACCAATCGATCCTGACTACCCTCTTCATGCACTTACCGTCCTGCATTCATAACAACTCTTGAAATGGTTCTACAATTGTCATCAATTCATCATTTCAGCCATTAGTTATTCATAATGACACATACACTATCTCGATGCATTCATGCAATGCATCACAACATTTGCACCCATACTTAGGTAATCATTTACTCACCCCCTTCATATGCATCCATTCAATGCATAACTACAAGATTTATGAAATATTTTAATGCATATCCACTCAATGCTACCTTGCATTGATTCAGGAATATGATGCATTCAAACATAACATGCATGGCCTAACCATGATTACTTCATATAGGATGCATTACTATAATCAAGACCATCAGAACTTACTTTCTTTGGGCTACTAAGCTCAATCAACATATACAGGCATGGCACATTTCTATATGAATGTAGTATAAAATTCAAATAACTACATGGTATGAGATCTCTTTCTTTTACCACTCCATGGAATTGTCATAATCAAACCCTTACCTTCATGGGTCCTACTTACACCCTTGGCATTACCATTTTGGTTGGTCCTTTGCAAGAGATTGCAAAATTTTCTCACCAACTTTTGATTCTAGACTTGTTGCCTTATCCCTTTCTCCATAGGGTTGCTGGTCACACTCATCAACATCAGTAACATATTCAGCCATTTCCATGGTGTTGTTGGTTTTCCCACTAATGCCAACACCAATGCAATAATTATCATTAGTGGTTCATTATAAGTATATAATTCTTACTAATCTTACCAACATGTAATATCCTATGCATGCAAGGCATATCCTCATACACTTCATGTACAAAATTTGTAATTAGCAAGACAGGGTTTTAGGAAATTTCCCTTTTCAGGTCCCTCATCTTTTCATGGAACTCATCTTCCACAGAACATTTGGTTTGACTTCATTGTCTTGCTACCTCTAGGCATGCATTTCTTGGATAATCATCCATATTGAGAGCAACACATTTCTTTTTTCAAGCAACCACTAGCACTTTGCTTCTCCACATTCAAATTATGGTGACTCCCCCTTGTTGCCCACTGGATAAGCTTTCCAATGCTTATCCACATGCTTCATTCTGACCTCGGGTGTGAAAACCACACCACTTCTAGAATGATGGCAAAACACTCCATTGTATTTTGGTGTGAAATGCTAACTTCAGCCACCTAGAGATTTCTTCCTTTTTAGTCCCGAACCACTAAGAAATCCAATGAGAATTCACTGCAAATCCCACTGGAACACTAGCTGGAATTTGCTAAAAAATCCACTTGAAAACCCCAAAAATTCCTTTTTCCCAATCCGACCTTTTTCCAACTAAGTTTTAGACATTTTGGTTGTCAAAATCTATAGTTTTCTCCACACTCATCAGTGGCCTATTCATCTATATTTTAGGCATGTTGGGTCCATAGTCATCTAAGCTTCTGGACGGCATCGGTGATGCCAAGGACTGTTCATCGGGTCTCTTTCCCACTAAATTTCGTCGACCATTTCAGCGCTCACATCCTCTATGTTCGCTGACCAATCTACTAGATTTCGTCGATGTCTTGTCGAGCACTTAGAAACATTGCGGTGAAATTTACTTCAGGGACCTGCCACTGTATCGGCTCCCCCTTCCTCTAACCTTTTCCAATGGTTAACAGGAACTTAGGAAAATTCGTACAGTTTTCTTCCTCCATCGTCGTAACATCGACGAGTCGTTCTACTAAATTTTGTCATCACCGGGGTCTTCTATATCGGACAACCATCAGACTGATCTGTTCACCTCATCAGAAGGGCTTCCCACTGAGACTTTCGATGAGCCGACAGCCTGATACTTAAAAAAAATTCAAAAATTATTTTCCACCTACCCCTCATCGGATGGCCTTCTGACAACAATTTCTGACGTATCGGAGGGGCTTCTCATTGGGTCCTCCGATGGTCCGATGGTTCCAATACTTAGAGAAATTTTTCAAAATTCTCAAAATTCTCTTATCATGCATAGATTGCTTTTGATTTCTGCTGGGAAAAAGGCAACTTGCCTCTGCTAGTTAACCTTTCATGGCCCATTCAGGCCCATGCTACAACCTTTATCTCTAATACTATACTGTAATGTCCACGACCCTCCAAACAGCGAAGAGGATGCTACCAAACCATCAAAAACCTTTGGGAAACCAGCCCCATGAACATGAACATGCATATAATGCTGAAATAAAATGCTTAAAACATAAAACATGCTAAGATGCATAGTCATTCACGTACACAGCAGAAGCAAACATACATTCAGGCATTCAACATGTTCATCATAGTTCATTTGTCATCAAATATAACTGCAAAAGTAAAATGGACAAGAATACTCATCTTGTAAGAACTCATCCCGCAACCAGCTACGTCGCTACAATGTTCCACCCAACCATAAGCCAGTGTTCTCATCAATCTCTCAGCAACACTGCCACCCCTAAGCTGGGCATGATTCCCCAAGGAATAAGGGTCAAGCAGGCTTTCACATAGCCAAGGTTACACAAACAACCAAGTCAACATAGTTGGGTTTTTCATGCCATCAAGGAGCTAGGAAAGGATAAATGCTAAGCTGGTAGTCTCAAATGGAGGGCTAAAGACACCCATACCAGAGCTAACCTGACTTCTAAGACATCCACACACACAGCACCAAGAATCAATCCTTTCTCTGCTTCATAGTCCCTCAGGCCCCGAATTCCCTTTCCAATGCTCTTCAAGGGTTGTGGAGAAGAAAGCCAGTAGTCTAATTCTATTGGAGTTCCCCCCCCCCAACACTAGGTTTCTCAAGCATACCCAGCCTCTAATCCTGCTCTAAACAGTATGAATACCAACCACTACATACTGCATTAAAACAGATAGCTCACAGCTCTGTGAAGAAAATATAGATGACAGGGTGATAACCCAAACGAAAGGGTGAACACAGCTCAGGTCAGACAAGATGATTTAGAGTTGTTCTTGGCCCTAGTGTGGCCAAAACAAATCAGCAGCAACCCCACAAGATATTAGCACACGCAGTAACCAAAAACTAGGGAAGGATAAACAACCCAATCCCATAAAGAAACAACGGGAACCTTACACAGTCCGTAGATGGGTAGGAAGATGGACTCCCAGCATTGACAAGGAAAACAAAACAACAGAATCATGCCTCTCATGCCAATCTTTCTAACTCACTGCGTGAGATCACAGTCCTGCCAACCACTACGTGAGGAAAAACATGCCCCCTTTACCCTCTATGCATGAGGATCAACAAAAAAACTCGCAGTAGGAGGAAAAACCACCACTGCCCTGCATGAGAATGAGAAAAAAACCCAAAACCATGAGTGGAAGGGTGGGAGAGTGGTGACCTTCCCCATGCCTTCTGTGTGAGGAAGAGCGAGCTCGCTGGTGGAGTGTACATGGGGCAAAGACTGGCAGTCTTTCCACCCACCACTACCTAGCAATAACTGCTCCCAGATAGTAGAAATGTAAAAAGGGTGTTCGACACATGGAAAAATCCCAATGGCCCCCACAGGTTA
>LPNX010837263.1:119481-132407 GCA_001517045.1 Pseudotsuga menziesii
GGGACTAATTTGGGGAAAAAAATTCTTTACAAAATGCGTATGTGTTTCTCTTATCTAAAATGTATATGAGTTTTGGTTCACCAAAACTCGTGCATGTTCTGGAGAACCAAAAAACTTATGTGTTTTGTTCTCCTATCCTTTTGGCATCCTGCTTGGCTACCTCAAGATTTCTAATTCCTATTTTTAATAAATGCATACACGTTGTTGAATTCTACAACAAGAATGAGTTTTGTAAAACATGCATTGCATCTAAAGGTCCCTCATTATTGTGCAAGGACCCTTCACTTTCTCCATGAAAAAATCAAATATAAAAACAATTAAAACTTTCTAAAGGGATGGTACAAGGTAATGCTACCCAATTATGACTTGTTCATTGCAATGAAAACATCTAAATCTGATAACTACAAATAAATATTAGAGGTTCCTATGCAACATTTTAGAACATGGTGTAAAAAGATGAAAC
The DNA here is from genome assembly GCA_001517045.1 of Pseudotsuga menziesii. Classification (NCBI taxonomy): domain Eukaryota; kingdom Viridiplantae; phylum Streptophyta; class Pinopsida; order Pinales; family Pinaceae; genus Pseudotsuga; species Pseudotsuga menziesii. Next base: position 119,945 of record LPNX010837263.1, read on the forward strand.
GTAGACAATCGAACCACCTTCTAGAAATTATATCTTTTATTTATGGAAAAATAGTATAAATTTAAGAAAATGACATTCTCCTAATATTGACATTTTATTTCTTTTCTAAAATTAATGCATATTTACATCAGTACTTGGGTTTGGTACGTAAACATTGAATTTTTTCGAAAAAGAATTGTAGAGTAACCCATATACAACTACCTCTTCTAAATAATAGAGTACAAAATATATAAGAATAATGTGAAGATATATAAATGCTGAAACTTCCAACACATATTGAAGAGAAGTATGCACGAGACATATATGGGTGGTGTTCTTTAGAATATGCTTTTAAGGAATGGTAAATGATCATTTGTTGTTTATGCGAAGATAACTACTTATGGATTCTATTTCATGCACATACCCTATTATATTAAGAGAACATCATTGTGGAATATATTGTTTTGAGAATGATGTTGAATGTTTATATAATGAAGACATATTTATAAATATCCAAGGGGACAAAACTTTTGTAGCAAAAATCCATAGATTAATTATGTAAGCCAAGCATAGAAAAATCAAACTCCTATAATTCAAGTATTATTCCTCCTAAACCAAACTCCTATTTATAGTTGCTAATTAACATAATCAACCTATAATTCAAAATTCAATATTTACTTCTAAAAATATCCAAAAGCTCATTTCCATGAAATAAAACTAGCCTTTACACTTGTAAAGAACCACACTATGCATATCTAGAATTCTATATGTGATCGTCAATGACCACATTTACTTTAAAGTAATTACTTTGAATCACTTAACCAAACAAACAATGACTTCAAACTATAAAATCTTTAGCCTAAACATTTTGAGAATTGCTCCTTTTCCTTGTGCTCAATTTCACCATAGCTTAGCTTCTTGAACACTTTATGTCAACTCCTACGACTAAGGGGCAGTCCTTATATATTAGTAAACTATATTTGTCATTCCCTAGTTAATACACAAGCATGTTTCCCATTATTCATGGTTCCATAAATAATGCTCAGGGTTCCATAAATAGAGATCATGGTTCCACCAACAGTGCTCGTAGTTCCATTACTAGACCTCATGGTTTCATAACTACAGCTAATGATTCCACCAACAATACTCATGGTTCCATAAATAGAGATCCTAGTTCCACCAACAATGTTCATGGATCCATTAATTTTGTTGGATATTCAACCACCAAATCTGGAAGATTCTACCACGAAATATGTTCATGGTTTCATCATCTATAACTTTGTTGAGGGTTCCATATGCATTATTCACCTCATTCCACCACCTTGTGACCATGTATGTATTAGTCACCAAATTGTTCATGGTCCATAAATAATGCTTATGATATTCACGATTCGACCAATGCTATTCAAAGTTCCTCAGTTACACATGGTTTTGTACATGGTTCCACCCATATTATTCACATCTCCATCAAAATTGTCCATTGTTCCATTTATATCCTTCATGGTTCCACCCCTAAAATGATGATTACCATGATTTTTTTTCAAGGTTCCTTACATGGTTCCACCACCTTGTGACCAGTACTCATGGTTCCAACACTAATGTTCATGGTTCCATAAATAGATATCATGGTTCCACCATCAATGCTCATAGTTCCACAATCAATGCTCATGGTTCCATCAACAATGCTCATAGTTCCATTATTAGAGTTCATCATTCCACCAACAATGCTCATGGATCCACTAACAATACTTACAGTTCCACCAATATTGTTCATAGTTCCATAACTAAAGCTTATGGCCCCAACAACAATGCTCATCATTCCACAAACAACGCTCATGGTTCCACCAACAATGTTCATGGATATGTTTGGATATTCAACCACCAAAAGTGCAAGAATATGGAACCAAATATGTTCATGGTTTCATCAAATCTAACTTTTTTATGCGGGATTCCACCACCACGTGACCATGTATGTGTTACTCAACAAATGGTTCATGGTCCATAAATAATGTTTAAGATATTCATAGTTCCACGAACTATGTTCAAGTTTCCTTAATTGAAAATGGTGTTATATTCAGTGTACATGCTTATGCTTGCATTATTCAGAGTTCCATGAAAATTATCCATGGTTCCATTTACATTCTTTATGATTGAATGCTCATTTACCATGAATTTTGTTCAAGGTTCCTTGCATGGTTCCACCACCTTGCGAACATTACTCATTGTTCCACAACTAATGCTCATGGTTTGACCATCAATGTTCATGGTTCCATCAACAATGTTCATGGTTCCATAAATAGAGATCATATTTCTAGCAACAATGCTAATGGTTCTAGAAACAAAGATCCTAGTTCCACCAACAGTGCCCATGGTGGTGGAACCATATAAAGAATCTTAAACACAATTCATGGAAAATGAACATTTTAGGGCTGGAACCATGAATTTTTTTTATGGAAATGGTAGCAATGTGAGTGGAACCATGTACAATGCTTACAAAATCAATGCAATTAAATAACCTTGAACAATGTTAGTGGAACTATGAATTTGATTGTGGAATCATCTATAACAAAGTTAAAGTTGATGGAACTAAGAACATATTGACCTGGTATAATATCGGACATTTGGTGCTTAAATCTTGAATAAAGTTAATTGAACCATGATAATTGTTGATGGGACCATGAGCTCTATATATGGAAGGATGAGAAATATTGGTGGAACCATGAGTAATGGTCACAAGGTGGTTGAACCATACAAGGAACCTCGAACAAAATTTATGGAAATTCATCCTTTTAGGGTGTAACCATGATGAATTTTTATGGAACCATGGACAATTTTAATGGAACTATGAACAATGAAAATTATACCATGTACAATGCATACAACATCATTTGGTGAGTAATTAATACATGGTTAGGAGGTGGTGAAATCATGGGTAATTATGCATATGGAACATTGAACAAAGTTAGTGTTGATGAAACCATGAACATATTTGGTGGCAGAATATTAGACATTTGGTGGTTGAATATCAACCAAAGTTAATGGAATCATGAGCATTGTCGGTGGAACCATGAGCTCTATTTATGGAACCATGATCATTGTGTGTGGAACCATGCGATCTATTTATGGAACCATTGTAATTATTGGTGGACCCATTAGTAATAGTCATGAGGTGGTGGAACCATATATTTCTTAAAAGTCATGACTTCTTAAAAAAATGCTTTATTTCTTTAAAGACATGACTTTAAAAAAAATGCCATTTATTTAATGATTGGAATAAAAAAAAGTATGCAAATTCTAAATGATCACACCTTTATATAAGTTGGACACAATTAGTAAGAGTAAGAGATTAGTACCCCTTATTTTTTAAAATCATGATTCCTAAAAAAAATATTTATTCATTTTTAAAAAATGACTTTGAAAAAAATACCATTTATTTAATCAACAACATATGCACATTCTATTGATCACACCTTTTCATAGGTTCTGTACTCAATTGGTAAGAGGAAGAATTTAATATCTAGATGTGGGTGCTCTCCATAACAACCCAACACATCTAGCTGATGGTATCGATGTCATGATGATCCACTACATGGATCGATTGTAGCCCAAGTCTCATGCGTATTAATTTACCTTTGGTGACGTTCTTGGTTTTCATTATGACTTAATGATCTCAACACTCGAGAGAGATTTATATCATATTTAAACACCATAATGGATAAGCTGAAGCTTCGACCAAAAATTCTTCATCTTTTATGCAAAAATAGAGTTCTCATTCACACTAGGAAAACCATGTGGATCTTTGTCCAGGGATGTTTGTCTTCTTATAACAACAATCACATTTAAGGAGGGTAAATTCGATGCCCAAAATGTTATCTTTCCTGGTTAGAGGACTAGGTATCTAAATTTGTGAAAGTTAGAACTTTAAAGATTAGGGTTTCAATTTAAATTCGAACTTTTCTTTTGTTTTCATGTCAGATTGTTGTGAGGGATCCAAAATTCCATCCCTTCACAAAAACATAAGACATGCCTAGTAAATATTTTAACACTTCACACATGCCGTATTTTCAAAAGATTGCTTAGTAAATATTTTAACATGCTTCACACATGCAATGATTCAAGAAGAGAAATTAATAGTAGATATTTTACAATGGGTGTATGTACTTCTATTACATATTTCAATAATTATGCATGTACAACCTCTTGCAAACATCAATGAATAAAGATAAACTTACAATGCAAAAAATAAATGTATTTCATAGTTCTCAATGAAAAATGTAGTCCATAGTTTAATCATTATTAAGATTGTTTTTTTTCATAATGAATAACCAATAAAACTAATTTTTGTTCAATGGACACTTATAGAATACAATTATTTTTATAAAAGAAACAACATTGTTATCGGTAAATGGCATATGAAAACAACAAAAAAATAATTTACAACAATTTCATCTTCACATTTCAAAGGTAAGACCATTAAATAAGAGGTTTGGTCCATATAAATTAATACATTCATATCCTACTTTCGAGTCCATTGTAAATTTCTTACTTTCGAGTCAATGGTAAAGTTCTTGCTTAATTTGATTTAGTTTCTAGTTATGGTGGTTCACTAGTAGTGAACTACCCTTGTTTCATTTACTTTATATGTTGTGTTAACTTCCAATAATTTCCTTCCATTGTAATTTCTAACACATTTACACTTGTCCATTTAAGGGTGTAGCATTTCCTTGTTGTAACTGCCAGGTTATGTTATAGACACAATTGTATATAGATAGAAACCTTATTACTCCTTTGAAGTGTATGATAACTCGAAAAAAATAATTATATTTTATATTTGTATACACAAGACTTGTACATAGATTAACTTAAAGATTAATAATAAGATATTCCAATACATGGATTAAATAGTACAGTATAAAGATTAAGAATAAGGTATTCAAACACATGAAGTAAATAGTATAGTTTAAAGATTAAGAATAAGCTACTTAAATGGATACCCTTCAACTTCGACATGATCATTCGATGTGTTGTCCATCTCTTACATATGAATTTAAAGGAAAGGATTTCTTGTACCTATTAAGTGAGGATGTTATCTATCTACCTTTCTTTCAAAAATAATTTAGGGTTTTAAAAGAGCTTTGTTTACATATCAATAGATGAGTAGATAAGACTAAGGTAGTTAAGCTTCATGTTGTAAGCATATCCCCCCAACCTTATGACATGTGATAAGCCTTATTGCATAAGAAATATGTGGTAGATAATTTCCTAGAAAGAGATATTATTACTAATCATATCATTGGTCGAGATCTATGTTCGTTTTTTACAAAAAAAAGCATAAGTTTATGAACAATGCATTTGATTTATGGAATCGTGAGCATTGTTGTTGGATCCATGAGCTCTAGTATTGAAACCATGAGCAATATTGGTGGAACCATGAGCATTGTTGGTGGAACCAAGAGCTCTGTTTATGTAACCATGAGGTCTATTTATTCAACCATGAGTATTGTTGGAGGAACCATGAGCTCTATTTATGGAACCATGATCATTGTTGATGGAACCATGACATTGATGGTGGAACCATGAGCTCCATTTATGGAACCATCAACATTAGTGGTGAAACATGAGTAATGGTTACAAGGTGGTGGAACCATGCAAGGAACTTTGAAAACAATTTCTAGTAAATGAGCATTGAACCATGAAGAATGTAAATGGAACCATGGACAATTTTGATTGAACCATGTACAATGCATACAACTCCATGTGCAATTAAGGAACCGTGAATATAATAAGCATTATTTATGGACTACAAAACATTTGGTGAGTAACACATAGATGGTCATGAGGTGGTGGAATCTTGAATAATGCATATGGAACCTTGAAAAAAGTTAGAGTTGATCAAACCTTGAACATATTTGGTTATAGAATCTTGTACACTTGGTGGTTGAATCTCCAACAAAGTTAATGGATCCATGAACATTGTTGGTGGAACCATAATCTCTAGTTATGGAACCATGAGCATTGTTGGTGGAACCATGATCAGTGTTGGTAGATTCAATAGCTTTGTTTATGGAACCATGAGCTCTAGATATGGAACTGTTAGCATTGTTAGTGGAACCATGATCGTTGTTGGTGGAACCATGAGCATTTTTTTTTAGGAATATGAGCATTGATGGTGGAACCATGAGCTCTATTTATGGAGTCATCAGCATTAGTGGTGGAACCATATAAGGAACCTTGAATAAAATTCATGGTAAATGAGCATTTTAGGGGTGGAACCACGTAGAATGTAAATGAAATAATGAAAAATTTTGAGGGAAATCTAGTATAGTGATGAAGACCTCCTAAGCTAGGAAAGAAGACAAATAGACTATGTGGAAAAAGGGAGGATTAATTAATCCTAACATTAATGTTATTAAAATGTAAAATTACACTTATTTATCTATTTTCTCTACTCATTTTGATAACTTATTTTGGACTCTACCTTAAGTAACCTTTGGCCAATTGTACCAGTATTTAAATATTGGTTGATGTTCCTTAGCTAAGGACTTAGGTAATCAATAAGTCGGAGAACCAATTTGATTTACAATTTCTTGAAAATGATTATTATCTTTATGGATCTTTATGATTTTAATAAGTCTATTGTTTAGGAGTTTATTTTTCACCAATTGGATAATTTATGGCATTTTTTTAAAAATTACTTTCCTAATTTGAGAATTTTAGCTCTAAAAATTCACATATTTTCTATATAAAATATTCTTATAATATAATTATACTATTAATATGATAGGTTGGTTGCCTATACATTGAACCTTTGGGATAATTCTTTCACAGGAAGTCTTCCACCCGAATTTGGCCAGCTGAAAGTGTTGGGAGAACTTGACTTGAGGGACAATCTAATCTCGGGTTCTATTCCCCTCAACTTGGGCCTTCCCCAAAATATAAGATACTTGTTTCTTTCCTACAACAAATTCTCTGGTTCTATTTCTGTGGAATTGAGCCTGCTGCACAATCTAATTCTCCCGGATCTCTCTAACAATGAATTCTTTGGGAGTATACCGCATGAATTGGGTAATTTGACACACCTTACATCTCTATCGATTTCTTTTCAAAACATTTCTCTCAAAGGAGACATACCTAAAGGTATTGCTAATTTGACTGATTTGACTGACTTAAGTCTTTGGACAAGTGTAGTTATAGAAGGCATTGTCATTTAAACAAGTTGACTAATCTAGTTATATATGGAAGCAAACTTAGTAGGGTACCTAAATCCATTTTCAATTTGACCAAGTTGGGTTATCTAGATCTCTCTCAAAACAATCTAACTAGCATATCTATAGCCCTTTCTAATTTGAGACAAATATTTGAACTAATTCTCAATGACAATATGCTTTGTGGTAGAATCCCTAAAGCTATTAACCATTTAAAAAAGCTTGAATTTCTTGAACTCTCTAGAAACAATTTGATAGGCACAATTCCTAAAGGGATCCCATTTAAATAACCTTGAAAAACTTTACCTCTCAAGAAACAATCTGATAGGAACAATTCCTAGAGGTATAGGAAAGCTTCATTCATTGCAACATTTATTTTTAGATTCAAACAAGCTTTATAAGAGTATTCCTGATAGTATTAACAGTTTGGTTTTACTTTCCTCCTTAGATATATCAACAAAAAATTGGAGGGACCAATTCCTAATGGCATTGGCAATTGTAGTTCTATGCAATATTTGTTTTCTCATTATAATAATTTTTTTGGGACATTTCCCACATCTTTGTCCCACTTGAACCAACTTATGGTACTAGATTTAAGAAAGAATAGGCTGGTGGGAAAGGTTCCTCAATACTTCTCTATTTTTCCTGAGTTGATAGTTTTAAGCATTGATTCTAATAATCTGGATGGTCATATTTCTCAACAAATTACAAATCCCACCAAGTTGTATGTGTTGAATTTATCCAACAACAAATTCAGTGGAAGAATACCAATGCATCTTGAAAGATTCTCTAGCTTCGCAAATGTGTCAAATGATGGAGACTTACTTGAGAAATTGGACATTGACATGAAAGGAAGGGAGTATGTTATATCATATTTGGATCCTACAAACATTATATTTGATTTGTCTTGCAATAATCTAACATGAATAATCCCCACAAGCATAGGTAGCATGAGTCACTTGCAATTGCTGAATTTATCTCATAATAAATTGGAGGGGGAAATTTCCACGTCTCTTAGTGGGATATCTACTTTGGAGCAGTTGGACTTGGCAAAAAAAAATTGAGTTGACCGATTCCTGAAGAGATCTCTAAATTACATGAGTTAGTTGTTCTAGATGTTTCATCAAACAATATTTGTGGGAAAATCCTAATAGGAACACAATTTTCCACTTTCAATGTATCTTGATTTCAAAACAATAGGTGTTTGTGGGGTTGTCCTTTAGAATCATGCAATGTAAATGAAATACAAGTGATAAAAGGTGATAATGTTAGTTAGAGTAGTAATGTAAGAGTGACATGGCTAAGTCATGTGGATGAAAATTTGTCATTGATGGAAATGGGGATGGGAATAGGGATTGGATTTGGGGGAGTGGTCACTATCTTTATGTTATGGGAGAGAGCTAAACATTGGGTGGTGCCACCAAACATGTGACAACACTTTGTTGGGTTATATCGATTCCCTACATAGTCAGTTTGTTAGGCTCAAATGTTCTAACCCGTTGTATAAAAATATAAGATGTATGATGAATTATAAATGGGTATCATCTTCTAAATGATATTTACTTAATAAAAATAAAAACAAATTAATAATATCATTACATAATCACCTATTGATAATGGATATAATTATGTTTAATCATATATCATGGTTTGAAATTTATATTATATTTATGAATTGGTGTTCACAGTGATCATTGTAAATTTATCAATGTTGTTTTATATTACAATATTTTCATAAACACAAATGTTATTAAACTCCTCATTATTTATGTTTATATTTATTTTTTCCTTGATGAATGAAACAAATCCATTCTATTATTTTTTTAATTACTGATATTTAAAAATACCAAGTTGCTTCTATTCTTATTTGTAATATTATATTGAAACATGGATCAGCCTTATAAAACTTATTTTGTGCTCTTCAAAGTTATTGAATTTTTGTTCATATTTTCACCAAGAGGACGAAGAGATAGAAGTTGTTAGTTTTATTTATAAAAGATGTGTAACTTTTGTAAACAATTTTTTATTGAAAAAAATAGATTATTACATTATGTATATTTAAGAAATGTTATTTATAGATTATTTATAGATTTCTTTAATGATGTTAAAAATTAAATAAACAATAAAAAAAGAGAATGGGAGATAATGGATTTCCCATGTATATTATTATGTATACTTGTAAATGACAATCCAACCTAATATCTGAAAAACTTAACAAACTAACATAAAAAAAGAAATAAACTAACATAAAAAATGAATAGATCAAACTAAAAATGTTTTTGACTCTCTTTTATATCTTGTATGATGTTAGGGAAGAAATTTATAAACTAAGTAATACTAGGAAAAAGGAATATTGTTTGAAGCTAATATTTTGAGTTGGTGTAGTTATTTTTAAAACTACTAATTTACTATAATGAAAAATAGTTAGCAAACGTAATACCTCCTGAATTAACAATTATTAATTTTGTTGGAAAATACTTTGATTATTATTTTATTATTCCTTGAGAGGAGGTCAAGAATAGAACATCTTGTAATAAAACATTCCTATTAATAAAATATGTTGAAGGGAGACAAAAGTGTATATAGCCATTGAAAGACTGTTTGCTAGCCCACAAGAGGAAAATGACAAGTGGCAAAGACCATTGAGTCAGAACTCAAGATGCAGGAGGAATCATCCCCAAAAATCATCTATGCACTCCTAGTTGAGTTTCTAAAGAGCAGGAGGCTCATAAATGATCAAGTCCTTGAAAAACTACTATTTAATAGTATGTCCATGAGCAGCTGGAGGCTAGCATTGGATGAGGATTAAAATCCATATAATGCAAGAGATGGCACATTAAGATATTTTTATCTTATGGTTCAGCAAATAGGCTCAGGGATTCTGAAGCAAGTAATGTGGATTCTCTGGGAATTGGTTGGGAGGAAATGCTTCTCCACTTTTGTTTTCCCAGCATTTGGTGCCAGGTTCCTACTATGTTTTCTTATGACTATATCTAGTTACAGTAGGATGTGTTTTTGAAATGTTTAAATTGCGGTTACATCTCCAGGAAGCAGGGTTATGCATATCTGTAGATCAAATATTTATGTTTCTCTGAAGTTTACTAGATATGTACCTTGTTTTTTGCAACAATTAATGTTTTGTTCTGAGTTGAATTACTTAGTTTTGATTGTTGTAAATATGTTAATGGTTTGGAATCCGTACTTGAAGAATTTAGAATTTATGGTTCTGTGTAAATAGATTGAATCCTTTTGTTTCTTTTTAAAATGTACCATGTATTCCTACATTTAACTTGGTTTTGTCTGTTCATATTTGTTTCTTCTCCTCCTAATTATGCTTATTGAATGTGGACTGAATCTGTAATGTTGTTATAGTGTGGATTTGTCTGTAGAGAGTATAGAGTAGAGAGAGTGTGATTTATGACTTGTTAACTGAATAAAGAGAAGATTTATCCTCTACAACTATGTTGATCATTTAAATAACTTTGATTCATTAACCAGAAGTATATATTTTCAATCCGTTATATGTATATGTGTAACTCAAAATCAAATTGAAGAGTATGAGATCGAATATGTCTATGTGAAGTGTTACATAAGGAATTGATCTTTTCACTGATCAATTCAACAAAGATTATAGAAAGCTAAAGAACTTGTACCTTCTCTAGATTTACCATTGAAAAGAGATTATGCACTTAGAAGTTGCACCCAAGTTAAACCTATACAAATCACCATACATCATGCAGTGGAGATCGATATTGGAGAAGATCGACGACGATAAGCAAATTTCGCTGAAGAAAGAGTGAGGGAAATATAGGAGGGGTCAGACTACAAAATCATAAGTTGCTCAGTGGAAAGTATGATCAAGATCTATGGCCAAGAACGATCATAAAATAGATCATCTGTCCACAATGATTTTGCAGGGAGAAGTTACAGGTTTTGAACAACTTTTGATGTACACGAAATTTCTATGGAACACACTTGATAGTTTTTGAAGTCCACCATTGATTTTGTTAGGACACTGATCAGACAATCAACAAACAATTTTGATGATCAAATAGCAGGTTGATTAACAACAAAGAGTGGGTGCGAAATTTTTATTCGAAGGATTTTGTTACAGGCTTGAGTCCGCCTGAGTGAGTTAGACAACAGATCGGCTGCTTTGTTTAAGCATCGAGTTAATCTTCAGTTAGCTTCATCTTACAGTAAATAAAACCCCAAATTAACCCAGAAAACCCTTGAATCCACAAGTTTGGATGTCGATCCACGAAAATGGTAGATCAATGGTCGAGGTTACATCCATAATGAAAATCAAGAGCTGATAACGGTCGTGGAGGTTTCATTGTTGAATCCACAAAGAAATAATAAAAACGGTCAAGATTAAGGCCGCAAAAGAGATCAATGACTTATAGAGATTATGGAAGGCAGAAGGAGATAAATAAGAAAATGACAAGGAAAAACGTTAAGTTTCTGAGATCTGATCTTTGCTTCAGATCAAGATCTACGGTCAAGGTTTATTCCACAGGGATCAATGGTGCAGGAAGCATAAGCAGAATACAGAATGCGAAAAGACAAATATTAAGTTAATGGAACTTGGAGTTCCAAGATACGACTTCCACATCTAAAGGAATATCAACAGTCAAGATGGTTTCTAGAAGTATCAATGGTGTAGAAAGCCAATGTGGAATGAGGAGCATGGAAGGTCAAGAATTAAGAATTATCGAACATAAGTTTTTTGAAGCTTGATTTCTGTATCAAAGCGTGATCAGCGATCAAGGTTGTTTCCATAAGGATCAACGACGCAGAAATCTGATATGGAATGTGGGTGATTCCATGAAGGTGGGTAACACATTTTGGCCAAATTCGGCGATGAAAACCTGATTTTTTACTCATGTGCTAGATAGACGCCCTCAAAATGTATATATGCCATGTGAATTTCGACATGCAGTAAAAAAAAATTGTAGAATATTATGTTGGATTCCCAATGATATTTAAAAAAAAATATTTTGATGTCATTTAATGAACTGTGTGACCTTAAAAGTTTGATGAAGTTAATAACTAGCTCATGTCCAACCCCAATAATTTAATCTTACATTAATAATTTAAAAAATATCTATATGTAACACCCCAGTTTTGACCTCGTTTGCATGATGTATATAATGTAATTAATCATGATGAGGAGCTAAAGGCAAAAGCCCCACCATCGATTCGATTGTGTATGTTTCGGCAATAGGGGTAGTTGCCGATGGTATATCATGCTATTTGGCACATTATAGTTTGGCATC
>LPNX010837263.1:132472-170483 GCA_001517045.1 Pseudotsuga menziesii
TATTTAAAATATCTGCTAAGTAGTTGAGGCATTTATTGTTTTGGGAGTGGGACCGGCAGGATTGTCAGTCCTTGCCCACCCGCACACTCCACCAGCAATGAACCTCACGATGGGCAAGGGAATGAGGACGCCCTTCATTCATTCTCTCCACTGCATGTTATCTCCATGGTCTATTCATTCCTCCCGATTATTTATTCATCCACATGTATAGGTGGAGCTATTCATCCTCACGCAGGGAGCATTATCTGTTCATTTTTCCTCACACACCAGTGGGGGGTTCTTCTTTGGTTTTGTGCATGCAGCGAGCAGGAAGAACGGCCTCGAGGGCATGATTTCTGCTGTGTATGTGACATAGCCATGGTTTTAATCCACGATTCTGGCCTGCTGTTGGTTTAACCCGTGAGTTGGGTTGCTTCCGTTCTTCCCCTGATTTTTGGGTGCCATTGAGAGTCCGATTTCATCTTCCATTTCGGACTGTGCATGTGTGTTCCTTCCATGTTCTACTTGGATTGTGCCTCCTCCTTTGCGCACACGCTCAGAGTTTGTTCTTTTCCCCTTTTTTTCCTGTGTAAGTTGCCCAGCTATTACATTGGGGAATTGCGTGTGCTGTGGGCTCGTGGATGTTGGTGGGTTGTTGATTGCCACACACATTGGCTAAGTTTTCCCATGTCTATGCTGGGAGTTCTACTTCTGTCCCTATTTTGTGGACTGTGTAATGTTGCCATCATTTCACTGTGAGTTGTGGCTATTGATGTACCCTGGTTTTGGGTTGCTGCTGAGTTGTTTTGGCCACGCTAGGGCCAAGAACAACTCTGGAGTGTGGTTGGACCTGAGCTGTGTCTCACCTTTCATTTGGGATTGCCACCTGGTTGTCTTTTCCTTCTTCATAGGGTTGTGAATGGGTTGTTTTGCTGCGGTGGGAAATGGCTGGTCTTCGGACTCTCGTGAGTGGGATTAGAGGTTGGGCATGCATGAGAAGACTGGTGTTGAGGCCACCAGCTTGGCATTTAGCCTATCCTAGCTCCTTGATGACCTGGTGAATCCCTACTATGTGGGTTTGGATGATTAGCAAACCTTGGCTATGTGTAAGCCTGCATTGACCCTTAATCCTTAAGGAATCATGACCATCTTGGGGGTGGCAGTGTTGCTGAGATATTGATGAGCACGCTGGCCTATGGTTGGGTGGAACGTTGCAGTGACGTAGCTGGTTGCGGGGCGAGTTCTTCATCAAAAGATAAGTACTCCTGACTGTTTCATCACTGCAATTATATGTATTGTTCCATGAATTATGATGAACATGTTAAATGCTGGAATGTGTGTGTGTTGCTTCCGCTGAATGTTGAGTAACTGTGTATTTTTGTATGTTTTATGCATCTAGTATGCATTATGTTAAGCTTTTTAATATCAACATTTATTCATCTTCATGTTCATGGGGGTTGTTTTCCCGTTCGTTGGTGTTAGTAGCGTTCTCTTCACCGGTCGGAGAGTTGGGGAGGTTACAGACTGGTATCAGAGCTAATGTTGTAGCATGGGCCTGAATGGACCACCAAGATGCAGTGACAGAAGAAGGATTTATTTCTGCCCAGCAGAAATCAGAGGTTGCTGATAGAAAAATTCCACAAATTTGTCTAAGTGTTTGAACTATTGGTTCATCGAAACACTTAGTGGAATGGACTTCCGATGTAGCGGAGGAGCTAGAGGGAAGCATACCTGACGGAGGACAGTTGGAAGGAAATTGCGAAAAAAAATTCTAAGTTTTTGTCGGCCATTGGTGGAACTTAGTGGATGTGGGAGCCGTAGTTTCGGCGAAGATCAGCCAAAGGCCGCCGAAACGTCGACTCGATGTAATTAAAGAAACATCTGATATTGACTTTTGGTGTCAATGAAATTTAGTTGTTTGAACCGCTGATGCCGTTGGTGGAAAATAGTTGTTGGGTTCGCCGACACATAGTGCTTAATGGTTCCGGCCGTCGACAGATGCTATGTTTCGTAAAAGAATTTTGAAAAATTTGTCTAAGTGTTGAAGACCATCGGCGATTGGCGAAAGACAGTGGTTTGGATCGCCGATACTTAGCTGATTGAGTGCTGCCATTGTGGATGGCTAGACAGTTAGGCGTCTGATGGGTAAGGCCTTTGACAGCCGATGTCGTAACGAAATTTAAAAAATTTTCTAGGCAATGAAAAAAATCGGCCATCCGAGGAAGATAGTGTTTTGTGTGCCGCCATTGCGAAAGCCAAAAGCACTAGCCTTTCGATGAGAAAAGACTGTCGATGCCAGTCAAAATCAGTGCATCGATCGAAAGAAGATCGAGGATGGTGGGTCGACGTTGAAGCTGTTGATGGAACTATTTCACCGATGAAAAGAAGAGAATGGAGTACCCGCAGTTTCGGTGTAGCTTAGTAGATTGATCGACGAAATTTATTTCTTTGGGGAGCCGATGTGGTGGAAGACTAAGAAGAAAAAGTCTGAAAAATCATCAGGTGAGCGGCGGTGGAAGAAATATGTTCAGGGTGTTGATACATCGGTGGAAGAAAGTAGAAAGGGAAAAATTTTGAAAATTTGAAAATTTCTCGAAGTATGGAAACCGTCGGTGAAAGTTAGCTGTTTGAGTAGCCAATGCGACAGCAAGCATCGGAGAAAAATAGAAGATTGTATCGCCGATAATTAGAGCATGGGTTGCTGATGCAATGGTGGAAGAGAAGAGAAGGTTTTGGCAGAAATAAGTTGAAGGCAGAGCCGCAGTTTCGGTGGAGATCTTCTGAAGATTGCCAAAACGTCGATGAATGATAGTTGATTGAGCAGCCGATGTGGCGGCGGAAAGGAGAACAAAAATTTCTGAAAATTTTTCTAAGTACAAAAAACGTCAAAAAACTTTAGTTGATCAGACCGCCGATGAGCGTCAGATGAAAGATGAAGATCAGACTGCCGGAGTGTCGGAAGCTTAGAGAACTAGCCGTCCGACAGGTAGAGGATTCGATCGCCAATGAAGTTCAGAAGCGTAGATGCAGCAACAGAAGGAAGAAGAGAAATTTTCAAAAAAAAATCTAAGTATAAAAAACGTCGGAGAAAATTAGAGGATCGGTCCGCCGATACGTCAGAAGCCAGAGGAAGATTGGCCCAAAACGTCGAAAAAATTTAGCTATTTCAATCGCCGATGAGTTGTTTAGCCACGGGATCCATAGACGGTTTACTGCCTGACGTTGCAGATGCCTAAGGAACTATCCACCCGATGGATAGTGGTTTTGGTCACCAACGTAGCGGAAAGGATTATGGTTCAGATCGCCAATGAATAACAGAGAAAGTTAGTTGTTTGGAATGCCAAAACTTCGGACTAATAGTTGGAATGAGATTCAATTCTACAAAGATGAAATTTTGATTTTTTCAAGAAGGATTTCTCAGCGGATTTCGACTGTTTTTTAGCGATATTTTTGGCTATTTTTCAGTGAATTTTCAGGGCTGAAAAGGAGAATCACTAGAGTTGAATGCATAGCAGAAAATTTTTCCAGAACCTTCCTAGACTTGCTCCTATAGGTGGCTGAAGTTAGCATTCTGGACCAAAATACAGTTGTGTGTCTTGCCTAAAATTGGTGAAAACCTTCATTTTTAGAAATGGTATGGTTTTCACACCCAAGGTCAGAATGAAGCATATGCATAGGCGTTGGAAAGATTATCTAGTAGGGAATAGGGGAAAGTCACCAGAATCTTAGCATGGAGCAGCAAAGTGCTAATGATGGCCGCTTCTATCAAATGGAAAAATCTGAGAAATTGCATGCCAGGAGGTAGCAAGGACTATGAAGGATAACCAGTTATTGTGTGGAAGAGGAATTCCATGCAAAGATGAGGGTCTTGAAAAGGGAAGTTTCCTTAAACCCTATCTTGCTAATTATAACTACCTTTCCTAAGTTTTATAGCTGAAATGTACGAGGATATGCTTTGTGTACATAAGATAGTAAGGATTATACATCTATAATGAACCACTAATGATAGTTATTGCATTGGTGTTGGCATTAGTGGAAAAACCAACGATGACATGGACCTAGCTGAATATGTTGCTGATGCTAATGAATGTGACTAGCAACCCTCTGGAGAAAGGGAGGAGGCAACAAGTCCATAAACAAAAGTTGGTGAGCAAATTCTGCAATCTCCTGCAAAGGACCAACCAAATTGGTCATGTCAAGGGTGTAAGTAGGATCCATGCAGGTAATGGTTTAATTCCATGGAGTGGTAAAGGTAAGAGACCTCATACCATGTGGATGTTTGAATGTTACACTACGTTCATATAGAAAGGTGTCATGCCTGTATATACTGATTGCGCTTAGTAGCCAAAGGAAAGTAAGTACTGATGATCGTGATTATAGTAATGCATCATATATGAAGTAGCCATGGTTAGGCTATGCATGGTATGTTGAATGCATAGTATTCCTGAATCAATGCAAGGTAGCATTGAATGGGTATGCATTAAAAAGATTTTATGAATCTTGTAGTTATGCATTGGATGGATGCATATGAAGGGTGTGAGTGACTGATTGCATAAGTATAGGTGTAAATGTTGTGATGCATTGCATGAATGCATTGAGATGAGTGCATGTGATATTATGAATAACTAATGGCTGAAATGATGAATTGATGACAATTCAGGAACCATTTCAAAGGCTGTTATGAATGCAGGATAGTAAGTGCCTAAAGAGGATAGTCATGATCAATTGGCTGCCAGAAATTCTCTCTGGAAGAGAAAGGTGGTACAAATGATATGCTTGTGAAGTAAGGAGTATCTAAACATTTCATTTAAATTACATGAATGATGTGACTATACCTTTCAAATGTTAGTATGATAATGATTGCGTGAAGTAAATGAATTTTGGTAATATTGATGTGATTAACAGCTGGAAGTATTTGAATTTTATAAATTCTGAAAATGCTTCAGTGATGGTTGCAGCAATGAAAAGGTTATATGCATCCAAACTTACCAAGTGTTTGGTTGATTGAAGCTCAGGTTTCAGGTAGATTATTTCGAGCATGGCCGTGAGAGTAAGACCATGACAAATGCCAGAATCTACCATGTAAAAAGAGCCAAACCTTATGAGAAGAGTCTTATGGCTGTAAAGCTAGTTGGTATGTATAATGGGTTATTAAACTTGAATTGTGAATTTCAGATTTAAGAAATTGCTAACGACTACTAATCACTATTGGCTTGCATAAGATTGTGTCAGGAGGACGCATTGTAAGTGGATATTCATATTATGCTAGAAGCATAAAATTATAATGGGCATAGTAGTGCTACTTACAAGAGACCCACAAATGAGGATCACCTCATTGTTAAACAAATCAATTTCTGTAGTAGACAAAGTTGCAAGTTCTTATTGAATTTGATTACTAATGGCATTGCTTGGTTATGGAATAATCAAATTTGGATTATATTATAAGATAATTATTGACTGTTTGGCTATTTGATGAATGTGCCAGGGGTACACACTGCAGGAAGATCATGTGTGATGGCCTACAGGAGCCAAACTTCATGGGAAGGTTTTCCCTTATTTTGGAAATGGGTTTCGGGTGAAACTCCATTGGACATTCTAGAAATGTCTCATCTGCACTGCATGTTTGGAAAGCAACATGAGTGAGATGGTATAGATTATGTCGGTAAGACATGTGTGGACATGAAACGCAAAAAGGAGTTGGGATGGCTAACCGAGGGACTATCAACTCAGAGAAGGGAGCCCCATTCCTCCTTAACGAAGGAATACTGCGTCGGCAAATGGATAAGTGTTCTGTGACCCTTGCTAAGAATATGCATGTCAAAATATTAAAATTCCATATGCAGAACATGTTTTGATTTTATTTCCATAATGACCGATTGCTTGAGTATGAATAGGACCTACATGGTTCACATCGGAAAGGGGTGCACACTTTCTCGATGTCAAGTATGAAAGGGTTTTGAATATTGATTACACCCTAGGGGGTGGATGCACTCCTGTTGTCTCAATACTTGATAGTGAATGATATGAAATATGATTACGGTTTTAGAGCAATAACGCTGATGAGTTTGCTTATATTGCTTGTGTTGACAGGCTAAATAGATTCAGTTGGGTGTTGCACCCTAAAGGTAAAAGGTAAATGGTTGTTGTGAGGGGTTGCGGAGTAAGGGTTATTGTTGATATAAGTGTATGTTGATATAAGTGTATGTTGGTATAAGTGTATTGTTGATATAAGTGTATGTATTATTGTTGATATAAGTGTATGTTGGTATAAGTGTATGTTGGGCTGTTATATGCCTGGGGATCCATAGTAGATCCTAGACCTAGAAATGGTCATGGTAAAGTTCCAAGCCCAGTCGACATGAGGATGTACTAGTTGGACATTAATTATTTGATGTTGAGGAGAAGCCTGCGCGCTGATCTAACATCCAAGTCCATAGGCGATCCCAAGGCTTGTAAAGTGAAGCAGGATCCTGTGGACCAACGAGGAAATGCACAATACAGATAAGTATTGGATTATTTTCCTTATGAATGTACATGTGTATATGATTTGGTTATGATGTTTTAAGCTCTTGTTCTAGAGATAAAACCGATGAGAATAAACTAAACATGTGAATCTATTCAATGTTTGGATATAGGTATCACTGGGAGCGAGGACTATGAGAGCATCCTAGGGGTGCATGTGGACATGTGACTGTCCTGGAGAGCTCGGAATGAGCGGTAATGAAAAAGGTGCTAGTAAGACTGTGAATTTCCTAGCAGCCGAGGAAAACCATGTGGAGAGACTCCATGGTTTAGAGGTCTGTAATAGACCAAAGACACTAAGTGTCATGACCAAGAAGGATTGGTCCAACATTCACGGTGAAGTGAAAGAGGCTGAGAGCATGAAAAGCCACAGCGGTGGTGTGGGATTCTAGGATGGAACAAAACAAAAAGGGGAAAAACTCTTACTACTCTCTCTTTCCTTTTGATTATATATACATATATATTTATGCATTGTGAAAACAAAATATTGTTGAATGCATGTATGACTGAAAATGGAATGTGTGTATTTGCTGAAAGTAAATCATGAATGCTGGAATAGTTAATTCCCTACCCAAGAATGGACATGAATGAGCTCGTGTGCCTAATGGGAAGGCATGAAAAATATGAAAGTCTCCTTGATGAGACTTGGACTGTCATGCCATTTGAATAATTGACTGACTGATTTTAATGTCTATATTATGCTTGGCCTGATAGAATTTCAATGGTGCATTTCACAGGTGAGAAAAGTGAAACCCGGTGGTGCACATTGATCATGGCAGCAGATCAAAAGTTGTTTGACTTGGCTGGAAGTCTCCTTCAAATGATTGCCAAGACCCAAGAAAATCTTGGGGAGATGCTCAAGATATATAGAAGGCAGAATGAAATGAACCACCAGATTTTGCAAGACTCTATTGGTTCACAAAGGGAGGTGAAAATCCTTCTGGGAGCAATCGGCAAAGGAAAGGAAGGTGGATCAGTGATAGGACATTCGTCCAAGCGACCCGTTAAGAAACATTCTAGGCATGAAGACTCAAAGGAAATTGAGCAGGTAAAGATGAAGCAGCTAGTGAAATGCTGGGAATGTGGAGGACATCATTTACGCTGAGACTGCCCAATGAGGGAACATGAAGAGGGCAATAGCCACAAAGTTCCTAGACTTGGGGATAAGTTGAAAGCTGAGAACTAGTAGGAGAAGTTCATGGAAGCTGAGGGGCTTGGTCTTGAATGTTCAAAGTAAATAATTGAACGTGGGACATATCTGCAAAATTTTGAAATTTTGATGTGCAATTGTATATGTATTCTTATGTAATGGAACACCGAGGACGGTGTTATTCCAAGGAGGAGGGGAATGTAACACCCCGGTTTTGACCCCGTTTGCATGATGTATATAATGTAATTAATCGTGGTGAGGAGCTAAAGGAAAAATCCCCACCATCGATTTGGTTGTGTATGTTTCGGCAATAGGGGTAGTTGCCGATGGTATATCGTGCTATTTGGCACATTATAGTTTGGCACCATGTAAATACGCACATCAAATAAAATAAACCACAACCAGCTACGGCAGTGCAACGTTAAAATAAAAAGGGCATGATTCCAAAGGATAAGGGGGTGAGGGATGTTAACCTTGGTCTATGGGGGGGGAAAGCCATGTGTCATCTTCCCTTGTCTCATCCAACCTCTTTAATGTCTTTGCTGAGTAGTTGAGGTATTTATTGTTTTGGGAGTGGGGGCGGCAGGATTGTCAGTCCTTGCCCACCCGCACACTCCACCAGCAATGAACCTCACGATGGGCAGGGGAATGAGGACGCCCTTCATTCATTCTCTCCACTGTGTGTTATCTCCATGGTCTGTTCGTTCCTCCCGATCCTCTGTTCATCCATGCGCATAGACGTAGCTGTTCATCCTCACGCAGGGATCATTGTCTGTTCATTTTTCCTCACGCACCAGTTGGGGGTTCTTCTTTGGTTTTGTGCATGCAGTGAGCAGGAAGAGTGGCCTCGAGGGCACAATTTCTACTGTGTATGTGACATAGCTGTGGTTTTAATCCACGATTCTGGCCTGCTATTGGTTCAACCCGTGAGTTGGGTTGCTGTCTTTCTTCTCCTGATTTTTGGGTGCCGTTGAGAGTCCAATTTCTTCTTCCATTTCGGACTGTTCATGTGTGTTCCTTCCATGTTCTACCTGGATTGTGTCTCCTCCTTTACGTACAGGCTTAGAGTTTGTTCTTTTCCCCTTTTCTGCCTGTGTAAGTTGCCCAGCCATTACATTGGGGAATTGTGTGTGCTGTGGGCTCGTGGATGTTGGTGGGTTGTTGATTGCCACACACATTGGCTGAGTTTTCCCATGTCTATGCTGGGAGTTCTACTTCTGTCCCTGTTTTGTGGACTATGTAATGTTGCCATCGTTTCACTTGGAGTTGTGGCTGTTGATGTACCCTATTTTTGGGTTGCTGCTGATTTTTTTTTGCCACGCTAGGGCCAACAACAACTCTGGAGTGTGGTTCGACTTGAGCTGTGTGTCACCTTTCATTTGGGATTGCCACCTGGTTGTCTTTGCCTTCTTCACAGGGTTGTGAATGGGTTGTTTTGCTGCGCTGGGCAGTGGTTGGTCTTCAGACTCTCATGAGTGGGATTAGAGGCTGGGTATGCATGAGAAGACTGGTGTTGAGGCCACCAGCTTGGCATTTAGCCTATCCTAGCTCCTTGACAACCTGGTGAATCCCTAATGTGTGGGTTTGGCTGATTGGCAAACCTTGGCTATGTGTAAGCCTGCATTGACCCTTAATCCTTGAGTCATCATGCCCAGCTTAGGGGTGGCAGTGTTGCTGAGAGATTGATGAGCACGCTAGCCTATGGTTGGGTGGAATGTTGCAGCGACGTAGCTAGTTGTGGGGCGAGTTCTTCATCAAAAGAT
The DNA here is from genome assembly GCA_001517045.1 of Pseudotsuga menziesii. Classification (NCBI taxonomy): domain Eukaryota; kingdom Viridiplantae; phylum Streptophyta; class Pinopsida; order Pinales; family Pinaceae; genus Pseudotsuga; species Pseudotsuga menziesii. The sequence goes on from LPNX010837263.1 coordinate 141,887, forward strand.
AAGTACTCCTGACTGTTTCATCTTTTCAATTATATGTATTGTTCCATGAATTATGATGAACATGTTAAATGCTAGAATGTGTGTGTGTTGCTTCCGCTGAATGTTGAGTAACTATGTATTTTTGTATGTTTTATGCATATAGTATGCATTATGTTAAGCTTTTTAATATCATCATTTATTCATCTTCATGTTCATGGGGGTTGTTTTCCCCTGTTAGTAGCATTCTCTTAACTGGTCGGAGGGTTGGGGACATTACACTATATATATGAGCATGATCCACACAAAATGCACCCTGGTCTTAATTTATTTCACAATATACAATTATTTATTATTTTTTGAAAGTGACCACATCTGATTTCAACATCATTTTATACACGTGTGTCCATCCTAGATTTGTTTTCACTATTTTCAAAAATTTAAAAATGAAAGATACCCTTTTGAAGAGGACACGTTGATGTGTGGACTATGCAATTTTAAGTAATTTTTGGATGTGTATTTTTTACCCTGCGTTTTTTTCTTTGAGCTGCTACGAAGTTGTTGTGGGGTTTTCTAAGTGTAATTTTTAGAACTAATTAATAAAAAAACCCATAGGAATTCCAAAACGCATGCATGATATCTCAATGGATAGAGGTGATGAATCTATTGGTATGAACTCTGCTCAGCCATGTGCCATGAATGGCAGGGTTTACACTCCTAGAAGACACAAAGAAACATTGATTTTTTTGTAAGAGGGATAATTCTCTATTTTTCAGGCACTCAATCGAGGTATTGGGCTCGATCGAGGTATTAACATCCCTCGATCGAAGTTTTTAAATAAGCTCGATTGAGGTTTTATTAAACCCTCGATCGAGCTACCGTTTAAACCTCTTTTTATGAATTTTTTTGCACAAGGACCTCAATCGCGGCCTTAAAACCTTGATCAAGGTTTTATTAAAACCTAGATCGAGGTCTTAAAACCTAGATCGATGTTTTTATATAACCTAGATCGAGGTATTAAAACATATATTGCGGTTTTTTTAAAACCTAGATCGAGGTCTTAAAAGCTAGATCTAGGTATTCTCAAAACCTAGATCGAGGTTTTGTTAAACCCTTGAATGAGGTGTTATGACCTCGATTGAGGGTTTAAAAATTGCTCGATCGAGGTATGTTTGTCTTTTTTCTGAAACTGCCTTGCAAAAAAGGGTAACCTAGCTCCATGGATGCACCCATGCGGAACATGAATATGTCAAAGAATAAGTTAACATGACTTGGAGTTTTCAGGATCCGATCTCTGCACCAAATCAATATCAATGGTCAAGGTTGATTCCACAAGGATCAACGTTGCGAAAATATTGTGCAGAATGCAGAAGGTAGAGAGTGGTCAAATGAAGGTATCGATATGTTGGTCTTCGAATTTCCAAGTTCCTCCTAGAAAGTGGAAGGAGAAAAAGTCAATCTAGGGTGGAAATGATTATTATGGCTTCATAGTGGATCAGTCAATGGCAGAATGACTGTTACGGTGGTTTCTGAGCCTGAAAATGAATGTACAAGGATGAATATGACCCATGACTGTGTGAAAGAGATAGTAATGAGAAGTTTTCAATCATTTCGCATGATACTTAGGGTATGGGTACCTGGATTTGAGGTTTCTAAGGTTAAGGAAATGAGAATCATTCCTTATGGACATGATGTCTCTCTGTTGGTATTTTCTCATAACAGTTAGGTATTTTGTTAATATGTCTGGAGATATATGGTTATAGAATTTTTTATATATTTTCATTTTGAGGTATGTTACATATGATATCAAAGAATCGTTTTAGAACTAGGCCTGAATAGGCTCAACACACTACTGCTAAAGAAAAACAACAAACTATCTCATGTTTATTTTGTCTTGAAAATTCTCTTATACCCAGTGAAGACAAGTACAATTATATTTTGTAGGAAATATGGAAGATGTGGGAATGTTTGCAGAACAGGAATGTCACCTCGAACAACCTTTAAACAATGAAGAGGTTAATCTAAGGGATGAAGAGTTATGGGTAGATCTAAATGAAAGTCAAGAAAATAATTCTAGATTAAAAAGGACTATGGATGAACTAAGATCTGAATTAATAAAGGTGAAGAAAGATAATGAGCAAATTATGAAGGCTCAAGAAGAACTGAACACTATCTTGTTAGTGAAAATCCATAATGCTCGTATGGTAAGTGATTCATGAAGGGTTGTCTTTGGTGGACATTATATGATTATTATAGGACTGAAATATGTTAAGGTATTATGGGTTAATGATCAGGTATGCATGAGGATTGTTGTATGAATAATTTTAGTTGATGATTAATGGCTTCTTGAATGAGTTCTGAGAAGAAATATGAAATAAGATGAAAAGTGATATGTTGTATGTCCCTTTTGGACTCTCGACTAGATGGAAATTGTTGCATGTAACTTAGCTTTGAATGTTGCAGTAAAAGAAAAAGTATGCTAGGTGATCTATGAAAATAGCTTCCCTTGTGATATCTAGTAGAAAGATAACTGGTGGCAGTATTGAAGGGGTACTAGAAATAACTTAGGGGTATTTCTTGTATCGTGGTTGAAAAGAAATTACTAATCGTGTAAGTGATTAAGCATGGATCATGTAGTTTTAATGAAAATAAACTTCATGTATTTTTTTGAAAAGTAACTTGTGGGAATGATGGGGAATGGGAAGGTATTAATGCTAATCCTAGTGCTGCTATGTTAAGTGATCTAGGAGCCACATGAGTTGCAACACCCCAAGTATGAGGGATCTCTTCCAACTCACCAAAGTAAAGCATACAAAACACTACTTAGTTCAACCAGCCACTAGAGCTAAAAGGAAGGTAACTGTTCTTGTTTGATGAATGAGAAGAGGAAATACAAGACTATAAGCCATAATTTGAATGTTTTAACTCTAATTAACTTGTTGTTGGGAAGCTTGGTTTAGTACTGAGAGTACTGTTAACACTTGGTGTGTTTTTCTTGGACATCCAAGTGAAACCAGAAAGGCGCTTGCAAGAAAAATACTTATAAAAGGTATATGCACTATAACTAAATTTGTTCTTGTAAAGTAATAAGTTTACCTATTAGTGATTAGGAAAAATAAGAATATTGGAACCTTTGCGAATCTGGAAAGCTAATGGTGTTAGATTCTAATTCATGTATATGATGCGATATTAACCTTAGTATATATGTAAATGTATGTGCATATGATGATTGGCATGGATTGGTTAAAAAATTATATAGTAGGGTTAAATTATGTTAGAAATGTTGACCCTGCACCCAACAAATGGAACCTCTATCAATAAACCATTCCAGGGTCTATAAGGAGATTTGCAAGGTAGTCATGCGTGGGAAAATACGTTTCCCGAACGCCAGAATGGAGTTCAGAAATTGGACAAAGACAAGCTTGGAGAATTTGGACAGAGATCAATTTATCAATTCTCTGATTAATCGACAAAGGGAGAGTGTGAATGAAACTGATCATTCCTATGATCAATTCAACTATGAATCACTTGATTTAAATATTTGTAAATCAGACATATCTATGATTAAGGATAGATTCCACAAATAAGAGTTACAAGTAAGATATAACTCTGGAATGACTGAAGTCAACTTAACCTGTGTGGGTAGATCTATGGTCGGGATATGGTGAACGAGATGATCCAACGGTTGGTTGGAATCTCACTAAAGTAAAGTGCATGGAGATTAAATTTTGGAAGGTGGACCCGAAAGATCATATCCTGACCATAGATCTGCCATATGACCATTGAAATCCACCGTCGATCTAGATTTGAAGGTCCTTCGGTCATTTCACTGGTGAACTAGCAAGGGAGTTAATTGTTGGAGATGAGAGTGAAATAAGTTTATGAAATCGAATCCATAGCGGATTTGAAATCCACTCTTGGTTGAGAACCCATGGGACCATTGACCAGGTGATGTTAATTTAGCAGTTATACCAAGTTTAGAACCAAACTAAATCTAGTGACAGTCCATCTAAACACTGTTACAGGGCATCAGATTCAGAGTTTCCTTTCACTCAAATCAAACCAGTAAGATACATGAAGTAGTGAGAAAGAAGGATGAACAGAGAATGATTAGTTAATAAAAACCTGAACCTAGTATGTGGTGAAGGGCATAATGAGAGTGCAATTGTTTGGTATGAAGGCGTGATTAACATGATTGCTTAATTGTGGGTATGAAAGGTTTGTTTCAGTTACATAAATAAGGTGAAAATGTCTGGTTATTTTAATGAATCATTTAAGATAACCATTCCAGTGTCCTAGAAATAGAAATAATTGATATGGTTTGAATTATTTAGTGTTGTAATTTTTGATGATCACTTCAGAGATTAGTGTAAATCTTGTAGAGGCCCACCAAATTGCTCGGTTGTTTGGAAGTTATATATTGCAGGTAGAATTGACTAAAGACATGGCAATACGGTTATTTCCAATAAAATTAAGACAAGAATCTACCATGTGCAAGGGCCAAAACATTTGAGAAGGACCTCAGGGTGGTGAAAACTGAAAAAAATAGATTTCTAAATCCCAGATTTGGAATTCTGATATTTTTATATTGGTTGTTGACTAACCTATAATTGTGTTAAGATGACATGTTATATGTGGTTGTCCAGGTTGGCAACAAGTGTAAATGATAGGGGATAAGTTGTCCCGGTTACCAGATCCAAACAATATGAGGATGGCCTTAATATTTCAATAAAAAATCTAATTCTGTACAAGATAGAATTGTAAATTCATATTTTGATTTGATTAACTTTGTACTAATGGTTTGATGTAGGAACCATGTCAAGAGATACATTGCAGAAAACCATGTGTGGTGGCCTGCAAGAAACAAAACACCAAGTGGGATGATAAAAGTTTCCCTTGTGGTAGGTCTTGGGGGGTTCCATTGTTGTCTAAGATCTAAGAAGGATACCCATGGAGTTGAAGAAGTTGCTTATGTGAATATTTATTTGGGTTATTTAGCATCTTCTCACTATTATACATGCATGATATTGCATATCTAAAAATGGTTTAATTCAAATGTGCTGCACAGACCCCTTATGAAAGACACATTGGTTACCAAAATATGATTAAATCCTTGAGAATGCAATTCTATTGGCCCAATTTCAAGGGAATATTTAGTTGATTACCTGTCTAAAGGTGGAATGCCACTAGGTGAAGGCTATCTCCTATGGGTAAAAGTTTATTATAATGATGATTTCCAATTTCATGCAAGTATGGGTCCTTGAAAAATGCCATATGTACACAAAGGTAATACTCCAAAAGTTGTGAAGAATTCATGTAAATTGATTGATGTTAGGACTTGATTCATTAAAAAGAAAGGGAACTAACTATGAAACATGTACACCAAAACTTGAAGGCTTCCTAGGACAGGTAGGAAATTTATGTTGACTTAAAAAGAACTCCTAGAGAGTTCCAGGTGGGTGATCATGTATACATAAAAGTAAATCCCAAGAAAAATACCTTGAGATTGGGAAATTATAAGAAATTGGCACTGAGTTACTATGGGCCATTTGCAATTCTAGCCAAAGTAGGGTCGGTTGCATACTAGCTATCCCTACCACCCAATATTAAAGTACGTAATGTGTTTTATTTTTCTATATTGAAAACATATGTTCTCGTATGTTTCTCATGTGATTGACTAAAATGTAATCCAAGTCGAACCAGAGGGAGAGTTCCAAATGGGACCGGAGTGCATTCTCGACAAGAGAGAACTTTTACTCTGGAACCATACCATAGGACATGTAAAGGTACAATGGAAGCACCTTAGTTCAAAAGAAGCTACTTGGGAGATGAAAAGTAATATGCAAGAGGCATGTCCAGGATTATTCCAAGAGGCTGACATGGATGAATAAAAGAAAAAGTTATAACACTGAATATGGTGTTATCTTTTAAGGGGAGGTGTATGTAATATCCCCCGAATTAACAATTATTAATTATGCTGGAAAATACTTTGATTATTATTTTATTATTCTTTGACAATAGGTCAAGAATAGAACATCTTGTAATAAAACATTCCTATTAATAACATATGTTGAAGGGAAACAAAAGTGGATATAGTTGTTGAAAGAGTGTAAATGCTAACCCACAAGAGGAAAATGACAAGTGGAAAAGACCACTCAATGAGAACTCAAGATGCATGAGGCATCATCCCAAAAAATCAGGTCTGCACTCCTAGTTGAGTTGCTAAAGAGTAAGAGGCTCATAAATGATCAAGTCCTAGGAAAAATACTATTTAATAGTATGTTCATGAGAAACAGGAGGCTAGCATTGGATGGGGATTAACATCTGTATAATGCAAGAGATGGCACATTAAGATACTTTTCTCTTGTGGTTCAACGAACAACCTCGGGGGTTCTGGAGCAAGTAATTCGGCTTCTGTTGGGAGGAATAGCTTCTCCACTTTTGTTTTCGTAGCATTTGGTGCCAGGTTCTTACTCCATTTTCTTATGACTAATTCTAGTTAGAGTAGGATGTGTTTGTGAAATGTGTAAATTTCAGTTACATCTCCAGGAAGCAGGGTTTTTTTTTTTGGAAAAGTCGTGGAACCCCCTGACTAGCGTGAATTCCATTGGCTAAGTAACCATGAACCAAGGGCATCTAAGACATCAAAATCACCTGGGGATTGCACCCATCCTGGACCACACCAACCCTTAACATGGTTGTATTTTTTGGTATCCGACGGGATTAGAACCGACGACCTTTCAGCTTATGGGGCGTCTTAAACATACCCTACCACCAACTGTTCTACATCTCGTGGATATCTCCAAGAAGCAGGGTTGTGCATCTTTGTAGATCAAATATTTTTATTTCTCTGAAGTTTATTATGTCTGTACCTTGTTCTCCATAGCAATTAATATTTTGTTATGAGTAGAATTACTTAGTTCAAATTGTTGTAAATCTGTTAATGGCTCAAAATCGGTACTTCAAGAATTTAGAATTTATGGTTCTATTATAATAGATTGAATCCTTGGTTTCTTTTTAAAATGTACCATGTATTGCTACATTTAACTAGGTTTTGTCTGCTCATATCATTTCTGCTCCACTTAAACTATGCTTATTGAATGTTGAATGAATATGTAATTTTGTTATAGCGTAGATTTGTCTGCGGAGAGCACAGAGCAGAAAGTGTGTGATTTATTTCTGGTTAAGTGAATAAAGAGTAGATTTCTCTTCTGCAAGTGTGTTGATCATTTAAATACCTTTGATTCGTTAACCAGAAGTATAGATTTTCAATCCTTTATGTGTATATGTGTAACTTGAAATCAAATTGAAGTGTATGAGATCGAATCTGTCTCTATGAATCGTTACAAAACGAATTGCTCATTTTACTAATCAATTCAGTGAATATTACAAAAAGTTAAAGAACTTGTACCTTCTCCATATTTACATTTGAAAAGAGATTCCACACTTAGAAGTAGTTCCTGAGTTAAATCTATACGAATCGCCATACATTGTGCGGTGTAGATTGATCTTGGAGAAGATTGACGATGATAAGGACATTTCGCTGGAGAAAGAGTGAGGAAAATGTAGGATGGGTCCGGCTGTGAAATCAGAAGTTAATTGCTGGAAAGTAAGATCGAGATCTACAGCTAAGATCTATCATAAAATAGATCGACGGTCCACAATCATTTCGCATGGAGAAGTTGCATGTTTTGAACAACTTTTGATGTTTACAGAATTTGTATGGAATGCATTTCATAGTTTTTGAATTCCACAATTGATTTGGTGGGGACACTAATTAGACAATCAAAAATCCATTCCGCTGATCAACTAGCAGGTTGATTAATAGCTACAGACTTAACATTATATTTTCTCAAACAAGCAACATTAAAATAGGGTTATTTGGAAACAAATTGTTTAATATTTTTGTGTGATACATGTTGGACACCTACCTTTTTTAATGGCTTTCCATGCATGCAAGGTGGCTTACATGGGAATGCCACATGCCCAATATCATTAGTATGATGATGACTAGATGGCCTGTATAGGTATGAACGTGGTAACAACTCAGTAACATAGAAATTCAGAACCCAGAAAGAGAGATTAAAGTTTCAATTCACCCAAATCATTTAAAGTTTCATGTTATAAGCAATCATTATTGGTGGTATTTATTGTTTGAAGAAGCTCTTGCTTGGAAAAGCAATATTTTCAATTGCAAACTAAATCAGGTTTTTCTACCAATGACCTGGCATAATTTAAAAAATGAAAACCATGTGTTCTCGACAGCCAACTCAACTATCATTGAGACATTAAAGCTAATCTACATTCATTCTCAAGTCACATAATATTTTAGGTGGCAGATCTTACTACTTGAGGTAGTTATATTGTGTCTATGTTTCCTTTAAGAGCTTGGGCTTATGGAAGTTCACATTTTTGTTGATACTAATCCCATTGTATTTTATATATGTGTTTCACATTGTATTTTCACTAACCTTTGATCCAAGATTGTATTCATCATACAATTTTCATAATATTTTGCATGGAACTAGGGTTTTCTCTCTTTTTTTCTTTCTATTAATGGATGATATATGTTGTTATTTTTACTTTAAAAACATTTTTTTAGGTTGTTAGGAATTTATATCTATGACATGGTTTTCTATCCATTTTATCATGTCCAACGAATTAAAAGAAAAATGCTTAACTTGGGCCCTTCTCGCCATGAATTTAGTTTCTCGATAAGAACAAGGGAATATTCCTCGATGCTATAATAGTGCACATCCACTACCCAACTTGGTAGATTCTTTAGGAAAAATAGGCTCAGAGTGTAAGAATATTATTAGGATTCATCTTGGGCATAGAAAACATGATTTAAGGATACAATAGTATTCACAATGTGCATCAATAGTGTCTTATGTTAGTTTTGTTGTATGTTGGTCGTTTTGTTTTATGTGCCTTCAAGCCCAACACGTTGAGGCTTTATAAGTTTTCCCTACAAATAACTTCGTCAATCACATTTAGAGTTATTTAAGTGGTGAAATGTTCATTCATGTTAAAAGTTGAAATTTTAAATATATAGTTGTTGGAATTGCATAATCTAGTGTTCGAATCTTAGAAAGTTAGTGAGGGATTACAGTGGGTAACTTGAGCTTAAGAAGGTCTAATTTGAGAAGTTGGGGATATGGAAAAAATGACTAAAAAAATCCAAAACATAAAATAATTAACTAACTTTGATTTTAACAAGTGCATATATTTATAATTATTTTGGAAATGAAATACGTTGTGACATGCATATTCAATTCTATGACATTTTTTTCCTTTTCAAATGGAATTTCCAAATGATGTGCTCCAATGGTGTGTTATGTGTCTTCAAGCTCAACACCATATATGTTTTCCTTCTCGCTTAAACTTTAGATTATATGGAATTTGAATGGAAGTTATTATATTAAAGTTGTTAATTAAATTTTTTGTACGTAAGAAGTCTTTCATTATATTAACACCATAATAGGAAATTACAGCCTAAATCCTTCAGTCTAGACCATAACATTGGCCACTATTTAGCCCTTCCCATAGAAAGTTTGACCAATTTTACCCAAACCCCCATTATAGTAGAAATATCCAGAGGACTGAGATACATAAGGTCTCTGAAAACAACAACCTTACTTTCTAAACAGTTTGAAGAAAATCCTTCTTGACTGCGGTAAGAAGATGCCTATAGACTACTAAAAACAAACTTACATCCAATATTAAAAATAATGTATGTCAATGCTGATCCAAAACATACCTAGGATCCATCACACTTGATCACTCAGAGAAGCATATATCGAAGGTCGGGAATACCACCCTGCCGTGAGCTCTCATCTGGTGGTTTCAAGATAGGATCATGATGCAGAGGTGGAGGAACCATCATCCCAATCCTCTTCATGATCATGTCCACCTTAATGTTCAAGTGGTTGATATACGAGGTCACTTCCACTTTCCAATGGTACATACACTTGGTCGCTTCATCCATCATTTCCTTGTCCCACGCCGCCACACAAACGAGATTTTTCATGACCCGAAATAGGGCCATGGTCTTCTCATACAGAATAACCCTATAGATAGTATGTACTGGCTTAAGGATCCACTCTTCTACCTTTCAACAATCTTCTTGAAGAATCTCTCTGTCAAACTCATCCCACAATCATTTCTCCTTGTCATTGACTCTCTGTTGAATTTTGTTGGGAGCTCGATCTCATACATCCTAGCCTCACACAGAGCCTTACATTGGGATCCTAATATCATTTCAGAATCCTCCTCTTGGTTATAATAGCACTTCCCCTGTCCTTTCCCGTCTTCCATTAACTCGTCACCCCCCTGCATAGATCCTTCAAAAGAGGTTTCACTCACCACTTTTCGTAGACTTTTGTTATGGAAACAACATGATACATACACCTTATGTAGAAACTCCCATCACCCAACGCCTCTCTAAATAGCAGGTCCTTTATTAGAAATATCATAACGGCCTTCCAAACCATGATGTTGCATGTACAGCCCATAGTGCGAGCCAAATAATATTCACATAGGGACCCGAATTTTCCTACTCTATCACTTGTGCTTTTAATCTCTCAAAAAGATGGAATTCTGGTGTTGGTTTGAAGCAGAATTAAATCTCACATGCCCTTCAAATGGGCCTCCCTCCCACCCATATGATAATCACGTTCTCAACTTAGAGTTCTTGGTCTTCCCAGTGGCCAGCCTGACTTGTGTCATGATTATTCGACATGTCTTGGACTGTGAATTTCATGCAGTTGGCTCACCCCATCTCATTAGTCACATCACTCCCCTCTTTATCTTTGACATTTTGATGTGTTTATGTACCCATGTTCTATAAATGATCCGCCACCTTATTCCCTTATCACCGAAAATGGCTAAAGGTGGCAACCAACCCCTCAGCAAAGACCCCCTTGAGTTTCTCCACCCTTCCTTCAAGTCTCCATGAATGCCCCATCTTAGCGGTATGTGTACCATTTTGGAGCTTAGTATCCATTTAAATGATAAACTAGGGTTCCCCTTCAATGATTATTGGCGTCCAATGGCTTTATTTAAACATTTCAATACCTTACTGGAGGCCTTCTATCTCGGCCACATTGTTGGTTTCCCATACAATCAAAACCAAATCCAAATCTTCTCATGTTTCCTCTACTATGTCGCACAATGTACCCATAACCAATGAAGCTTGGATTACCCTTCAACACACCATCAAATTTAAGCTTGAAAATTCCCTCAGGAGGAGGATCCCATTTCCCTGCACTGATCATCATTCTAGTTGGTATTTTCCTAGTGATGTATGGTTGCATGGGTTGTAAAAGACCAAATTTCCATAGAATGTGTGCTTCCTCCTCATTGGCTTCCTAGTCCACATTTTGCCAGATTCCTACCCTTATTGTTTCTCTCATTCTGGTTGTGATGGTTTCCCATACTTTTCTAACAAACCTAGTTTTTGCTTGGAAGGTCCTTGAAATCATCTCCCTCCATACTTCCCAAAGCACAAAATGGGGGGAAATTTCCCACAAATGGTTTAGAATGGGGTTTTGGAATGGATTATTGGTCCACTCGATAATCGTCCTATCCGGATGTTGTCTTACCTGATCAGATCTCTGGAAAATTTCTGCCCCAAGGTCCCAGATGGCGGAGGAAAACTTATAGGTATCCAGGAGGTGGTTGGTGGCCTCTTCTTCTAACTTGCATAGGAAACACTAGTAAGGACCCACCATCCCTATTTTCTTGAGATTTTTTCCTGTTAATATTTCATTTCTCATTACAAGCCAACATAAAACAGTGATCTTGGGCCACAATTTCATTTTCCATGGATTTACCCATTTTTTATCTATAGATTGGATATCGGCCTCAATCAAAACGTCATATGCTTCCTTCATTATGGAGGATCCTTTTTGGTTATAGACCCATTGGAGCTTATCACTTCCTGGATGATTCATTTTCCATTTGTTATCCAAGGTTTCTTCCATTCTTTTCACCTCCACCCTTGGGCCAAAGCGTTCCCACCATTCCTTATCATCCCACAGGAAAAATTCCTAATCATCTATATGATTTTTACATATGTCTCTTACCCTTACAATTCCTTGGGTGATACATGCTTCCATAATCTGATGCAAATCCCTACATCACCTGAGTGGGGGTAATTGTTGCCATGAGTCTTCCCAAAATGGTATTGTCTAGCCATTCCCGACTTCCCAAAAGTTATGGTCCTGGACCAATATACTCCCCATCCATGCAGTTCACCAAATGTTGGAACCCATGGTATCTGTTGAGAAATGAATGAGCTCTTTTCTATCCCATCCCTCTGCATATTTGGTATTCCATACCATCGCCCATGCTTCCTTGTCATGGGTCACCCATCTCCACCATAGCTTGGCACCAGTTACCACACTTTCCTTTTTAGGATCTTTAAGTCCTAAGCCTCTAAGGTGTTTGGGGGTACAAACCGCTTCCCAATTAACCAGATCCCAGTTTAATTTTTTGTTGTTTCCACTCTAGAGGAAATCCCTTTGCATATCCCTAATCTCTTACAAGATTGTTTTTTATGTCGACAATGTGGATAGGAGATAAGTCAGCATTTCCTATAGCACATATTTTATCAACACCAATCTTTTGGCGAGATTAAGGGGCCTCAAGGTCCAAATCCTTGGGCATTTTTTCATATTGTCAAGAAGTTCCATACAAGAGGCTTTTTCATAAGAGAATTCACTAAAGGGGTTCCTAGATATTTGGATGAAAGGGATCTCTCCTGAAAGCGCAGGATATGACATATGTTCCATCTGGTAACCCTAGGCATATTGTATAACAAAACATGTGATTTCTTATCATTAGTAACTAACCCCGAGGTTTTTCGAAATTCTGTTAAACACTTTTTAAACTTCCTAGCTTCTTGGAATAAAGAGTGGCCCATTAGCATTGTATCATCCACAAACTATTGGTGAGGTTTTTTGGCCACTAACGGGTGAATTCTAATCCCTCTAATATCATCACTGTCTTGTGAGGCCGCGATTGATGTTCCTAAACCTTTCGCCATGAGAATGAAAAGGAAAGGGGAAAAAGGATCCCCCTTCTGAATCCCCCTCGTTGGTTTGAAAGTGCCAAAGGGGACCCCATTCACTAGAATGGAAACAAAATTTTAGGTCACTAAACTCATTATCTAATCAATCCAATCCCTTCTAAATCCAAAATCTTCTAGCATACCTCTAACAAAATGCCAATTGAGATTGTCATAAGCTTTGGCTATGTCCAGCTTCACTATCATGCCCTGAAGGTTTTGAGATTTTATAGAATGGAGCATTTTGTGGACCAAAATGATAGAATCTATGATTTTCCAACCCTTCACAAACCCTGAATTTTTAGGAGAGATTATTCCTAAGAGGAGGGGTTTCAATATGTTCGCAATTACCTTGGTTAGGATCTTGTAGATGATGTTACATAGGCTATTGGCCCTGAATTTTTCTGGAGAGTCAGCACCTTCACATTTTTGGATGAGAGCGATAAAGGTTTCATTAAAAGCTAGAAATGTGCTTTTGGATACCCTAGAGTCTTCAACTATCCTCCATTCTTCCATTTTGATTATGCCCCAGAATTAATGGAAAATTTTCACCATGAACCCATCTGGGCCTGGGGCAGTTCCTTCCTTCATCTGAAAAACAACCTCCTCCACCTCAAGGAGGGTTATAGGTTTCATCAAGAGATCACTTTGATCATGAGTGACTAAAGAAGGGATCAACCGAGTAATTCAATCTATGTCTTCTCTCTTTTCCTGCCTTGGCTCAGACATTATATCAAAAAAATAGCAGTTCAAGGAGGGCTCTATTTCCTTCCTGGTTTCCACCCATTCTCCTATGGAATTCGTAATGGAGAATATTTTATTTTGCATCCTATTTTGGATGACCGAACGCTGGAAGAATTTTTTTTCGCTCCCCCTCTTTTACCCAATGGTTCTTATACTTTTACCACCATAGAATTTCCTCCCTCCTTTCCCTCTCTTCTAGTTTTGTACAAAGTCTAAGTTCTTCCATTTGCAAATTGTTGGTATATATTTCATTTATCCCAAAATTTTGGACCTCCTGAGGTGAGATTATTTTATCTTCTTATCAACATAGATATTTCCAAATTCTTCCCTGTTCCATTTTTATCCTTCTTTTCATCCCTTTAAACTTATGTTGGAACTTATACATGATCTGGCCCTCATCTTCACTCAACTCTTATTACCATGTCCTAATATTTTCATCGAAATCTGAAAGATCTAGCCAGAACTATTCAAACCTGAAGGTTTTTTTGAACTAGGATCCCAACCCACTCCACATTAATTCTTTTAGCCAATGATTTGATCTAGCTCCCAGAATTGTAGCTGAGTGGATTTCACTACCAATATCAACAATATATTCAAAGACCAGAAATCTATCGAGTCTGGACACAATGTGCCTCTCCCTCGTCCTCTTGTTGTTGCATGTGAACTAACCCTCTCCATGAATGATATCCACTAGTCCTATTTCCTTAATAGTATCTCAAAAAGTTTCACATTATTCCTCCATCCTGCACCGACCACCTTTTTTCTCCTCTAATGAGGTGATGAGATTGAAATCGCCCCCTACTACCCAATGATCATTTGGTATTCGTTCCTAGGATTTTCGAAGAGACTTGATGAAGTCCCTTTTTTCACCATCATTGTGAGGTCCATATACATTTGTAATCATTCCTCCAACTGAAAACCATACCACCTTAAAGGTAGCAGATAGGAGACATCTATTTCCATGGAATCCCCCTAATCTAACCCTAGTGGGGTACCATAAGATCCCTAGGCCTCCCACATACCCACTTGCATTAATTCCAATCTATTCACTTCCCTTCCATATTTTCTTACTCAATTCCTAGATCTGGGCTGCCGAGAACTTAGTTTCTTGTAATAAAACTATGGTCAGGTTTGTTCTCTTGATATTTTTGCTTAAAATATTTACTTTACGTTGGCTATTTAATCCCCTAATGTTCCATGATAAAATATTCGTTTGGAAACTTACAAACCGAGAGCCGCCTTGATGGTAGGATACTGTCCCAACTCTACCAACCTCCTACCTACTTCTGTGACTCTCTGTTTACTCAATTTCCTTCTAGTATTCTTGATGGGTTCCTCTAACTTCCTTTTCTTCTCCTTATGAGAATCGAGTTTATTTGATTCCAGAACTTTGAGGATGGATTATTTTAACATGATCACTTGTTCTTGTGGTACATAGCATTTCCTTATGTATATACAAGCTTCCCCAATCCCCTCTAGATCTAGATCTTCAATGTCCATATCCTCTACTTCCTCTCTTGTTTCTCTATCCTCTTCTTCCTACTTCCCTTCATTAATATATACCTCGATTTGGGTGACTGTTCCTATTGTCTCCAAGGATATTTGGTCTATCTGTTTTCCCTGAGACTGTTTGTCCAAGGTTTTCTTCGAGAGGTCTACCAAGTTTTAAACCGTTCTCTTCTTGTTCACCTCTTCCTTTTCCTGCTTCCATCCTCCCCTCTTCTTTGATGGATCCCTTGTAAATCCATGGTCCTTCTTTTCCTCTTCCTTCCCTGAGGTAGTCTTTAGATTATTCATGGGGAAATACATAAATAAATGACCATATTCATGACATCTTTGGCATCAAAATGGGATCTGGTCATAATATAGGGTTTGCACCCAGTCCTCATCCTCCCATGTCATTCAAATTGCTTCTGGCAAATCTTTGGTCAAATCAATGTAAACACAAATTCTTGTGTATGTCCTAAATTGTTGGATTCAGGTTTCCTTCGATATTTTGATGAATTTTCCCAAGGAATTCCCTATGTCCTCTAGTATTTTCAGATCCAGTATTCTCCCAGCAAGGAATAGAACCAGATCCAAACAAGTTCCACTTTCATTTCTTCCATATCTAGGAAAAAATTCTCCTTCCAGGGTCTTAGAAAAAGGCCCACCGAATAAAAGAAATATGCCCCCCCCCCCATCCAATACTATGTTCCTATATTCTAGATTTATGAAAGAAATGGTAAATAAACCCTTGGACCCAAACTGAAGGTCATCCAAGGTGATCCACGAAACTAGGGATTTTTTCGACAACCGCTTTCCCACAAACTTCCCAATCAGTGCATGGTCCTAAAGAAAATGGATCTTTTTCTTAATCTTCAAAGATCTGACTTGCATGACCAGTATCAAGGATGCTTTAGGCATGCACAACCCTGGCATCCGAACCATCACTTTTTCAGCTTGATTCAGATCTAGATCGATCGGGATGTCTCTGATATTTAGTCCCGTTGATTCCGCAACCAGGGAGGCTCCTCC
This sequence comes from Pseudotsuga menziesii, assembly GCA_001517045.1. Lineage (NCBI taxonomy): Eukaryota > Viridiplantae > Streptophyta > Pinopsida > Pinales > Pinaceae > Pseudotsuga > Pseudotsuga menziesii. Next base: position 158,193 of record LPNX010837263.1, read on the forward strand.
GCCTCCCAGCCCACTACCTTTTGTCATGCTTTCACCAATCTTCCCACCTCCAATAAGCCTGACCTTTCCTTCCACCTTCAATCGTCTCCGTCCTTATCAACTATGAACCACCATACATAATAGTTATCCGTCAAAGTTGTTAATTAGCATTACATGTTATATGCATTTTGTTTACTTTCACTTATCTTTATTTTTTAATTAGACATTTAGAACACTAAAATTTACAAGAAACTCCCTTCTTTGTTAGGTTTAATTTATTGTATAACTACATATATATACATATAATATGTAAACATGACCAAGAAGTTAAACCTTTTGAGAGGACCTCTCTTCTCTATATAGACATAAAACTACATTTTGTTGTACATGTTCATGTTTACTCTAGTGTATAAGTTTATATATAAATATAAAGACTACAAACACTACCTGGAAGTGAAAAGTTAGGAAGAAACATAAAGCTAAGAAAAGAAAAAATAACATAGGGCTTACCAAGTTTTCTAACATAAATATAGTTTAACGGGTTAGCATAGTTTGAGAATTAGAAGTCCCACAAAATAACATGTAGAAAATTCAAAAGTTAAGGAACAACCTCCATCGATTGGATGGGTTAGATAGGATTTTTTTAAGTACAAATAGAGGTTAATAGGTTAGCATAGTTTGAGATTTAGAAGTCCCACAAAATAGCATGTAGAAAATTACAAGTTAATGAACAACCTCCATCAATGATGGGCTATATAGGAGTTTTTTCAAGTAAAAATAGATGCATAATTAATAGAGAAAGGAGTTAGTATTTTAATTTCATTTTTCTTGATGTTATTCAAGTTTAATTTTATTTCCCTCTAGTTGGAACAATGTAAATTAAAATTTGTAAATAATAAAGTTGTTTTGTTTTAAGTGTGGTTCACAAACCCCCCAGGGGGCTACTACGCCCACGGGAAGAAATCATAGGGGACCCACCCAAAGGGGCCTCAACCCTCGCTCTAATTATAGATCTAACCTAATGGGGACATCAAGTCATGAGGCCCTTATATATCAATGTATAGCCACTCAGGGATTTGAGCCCGAGACCTTCTGCTCACAACTTACAACACTCAACCACTTGAGCTAGACCACCTAGATAAATAATAAAGATATTTAGTTCAAACTAACTAATAATATTGGTGAATGAACCTCAAGAATTTCATTGTTGATAGAATTTTGAGTTATCTATCACAAATCATTTCTATTAGTTAATGATCCTAAAGTGGGGAATTATAGGCTAGTTCTAGGAGTAGAAAAGTGGGGAGGATGCTCCTAAAGTGGGGAAGCATAGAGTTGACAATACACTCATTGGAACCTTTATGGAGGATGCTCTTGAAATTCCCATAGAGTTGAAAACCCACAATTTGGAATCCCAAACAATATTGAACCATCACAGGTAGAGGACATGCCAACAAGGTGATAGGGAGGATGCAATTCAAAGATAAGATGCTAAAATTCAAACCCGTGAAGAGTAGGAAGACAACATATGAGGGAAAATCCAGATAAGTAATTAAATATGTCCACTTCTAATATTTTCCTTTTCCATTTTTTTTCTTACTTGTTTCCAGTATGTGCTACTTCAACTATGTGAATTGCACATCACAACACACAATAGCAATCTACTTATATATGTTCGAGTACACAAGGTACTCCCAAAATACCAAACACCTAGAGAAACCACTTCACACGAAAAGATCGCAGATTAATACACCGATGTTTGTCACGTGGTTAAAACCCTCGAGAGACAAATAGTCCACAACCCTAGCCAAATAGCTACTTGGAGAAATTTATTATGCAAAAGAAAGAAAGTTACATGAGCTTCTCATAATCAATCAACTAGCCAAGGACCCTCCATGCTCTTTAAATAGAGATCATCGACCAATCAGGTGTTATGCCATGGATCAATGGTAGGTATGATCTAAGAGAAGTTGAACCATCGGATCACTTTATGTCTAGAGCATATCATGACCGTCAGATTAGAATATTGACAAATGCATACTAATGCAACTAAAAAAAAAATCATTGAATCGGGCTCGCAGGCCAAAGATGGCACACCCGCCAAGTTAGGCTCGTATGCAAAGACATTTTCATCAAATTTAACATCTCTTCTAATGATTATATCATGTGAATGGGGCTGAATAAGTCTATAACCTTTTACATCTTTAGAATATCCAACAAATATGCAATTTTCACTTTTAGGTTGTAATGCTTTCCGTTTTTCATCTGGAATGTGAGTCCATTCTTCACAACCAAACACACGAAAGTGAATTACATCTAGTTTAATTGTACTCCATGTTTCTTCCAGTGTTATACCTTGTAAAACTTTAGTGGGTGTGGGATTAACTATGTAATTTGCACAATTTATGGCCTCGGCCCAATATTGAAGACTTAGTCCCTTAGATTGGATCATACAATTAGCCATTTATTTTAAAGTGCGGTTCTTCCATTCATCTACACCATTTTTTTGTGGTGTATATGGAACAATGTGTTACTGTTGGATTCCTTGTTCAGTACAGAAAGTAGTGAGCTTGTTGTTACCATATTCTCTTCCATTGCCAGATCTTAACTTAATAATTCGATGACCAGATTGTTTTTCAACAAGGGTCTTGTAGGCCAAGAACATGTTAAATACTTCATTCTTAAGTTTTAGGAAGTAAACCCAAGTGCGTCTGGAGTAGTCATCAATCAAAGTTAAGAAATATTTGAAACCAGAAAAGGATGTAGATGGAAGAGGACCACACAAGTCACTTTGCATAAGCTCCAAGGGAATCGAGGTTGGCCAAGAGGCACGTTTGTCAAAACTGTCCCGATGATGTTTTCTGCGTACACAACCGGAACAAACACCATCCTTGCAAGATACCATCGGAAGACTAGTCACCATGTTTTCTTTACATAGTTGTTGCAATGAGTGATAATTTAAGTGACCAAATCACTCATGCCAAATTTTGCTCAAGTTATCACTATGAACAACAAAAACTGAAGGAAAAGGTGATGACCCAAAGTTTTTAAATTTTTACAACTTGGTAATATCATCAACAGTTCCAGTAGCAAGGAAATTTTGAGGATTTTTAAAATCCCTAATTGCAACTTGGTGAGGTGTAAACGTCACAGTTTTACCTTCATCTGAATGAGTAATTTGATAGACTGATAACAAATTGCAGGAAATTTTTGGAACACATAGTACATCATTAAAATGACCATTTTCTACTGGAACTGTTCCAGATCCTACAACACTTAGAGATCTATCATCACCAACAAATATTTGTTTGGTGTTACATTCATGCATAGTAGAAAAGATGGCTTGATCCTTAGCCATATGATAAGATGCTCCAGAATCAATGAGCCATTCAATTGAAGTAGAAAAAGAAGATGCAGTATAAGAGTAACTAGAAACACAAAGTGCATGTCCATGAGAGGTAGATTCTGAAGACGAATCTAGGCTGATGTGGTGCTTCTTCATTGCTGCTTCCAAGGCTGCTAGCTTCTTAAAACACTTAGATTCATCATGATTATCTTTCTCACAAAAATTGCAATGACGCTCAGTCTTCTTTCCTTTTGGCTTGGATCCTTTGTCATTTTTTAAAGAACGAGCTGACTAAGAGGGTTTGGGACCCCTGTTGTTTGGATTATTATTGCAAAAATTTTGTTTTTTGGGAGGCTTGGACTTTTCTTTCTATTGGGACAATAAGGCTTTCCCAGATGTATATGCATTGTTAATTATTCCAAGATGAAAGAGCTTATCTTTCTCTCTAATTAAGGAATCATCAAAGGATTCAAGAATAGGCTCTTGATAGCTAGCTGTAGTCAAGGATTCTTTCATGGAGTAGAATGTAGATACAAAAATAAAATATGCTGGTCCAAGTTTGGAAAGAATATGATAAATACATTGTTTGTCTTCCTTTTTAATCTTGCATTCTTCACATAAGAGTCTAAGAGTTTTATACTTAGGTAAATAGTCTTGAATGCATGAAAAGTCACTTGGATTCAAAGAAATCAACTCATTCTCAAGTTGATGACCTCTAATTTCATTGTTTTTACCAAACACGGATTCCAACTTTTCCCAAGTTTTGTCAGGTTCATCAATTACAAATATGTGGAATCGCAAATCAGTAGAGATTGACATCTCAATCAATCCACGAGCTTCATCACCTCTATTTTCCCATTTAATTGTTTTATCATCATCAGTGGGTTCCTTTTCTTTTCCTGAGGTTATCCTGAAAAGTCTCATACTTCGTAGCAAATCCTCCATATGAGATTTCCATGAGAAATAGTTAAAACTAGTAAGTATAATATCACAAGGGGAAACCATACTATAAAATAATGACTAAAAAAACAAAAACTAACTGTCTGGATGCAAAGAGCTCGAAAAAATATGCAGTTTTAAAAGAAACAGCACTGAAAACTAATTCTGGATGATGAAGTTATGCTTGATCAAAGAAAATGTTGAAGATGTCCCAAATAGTGATGTGACAGATATTAACTTGACCAACTAAAAAAGGAACCCCCCTCTTCCCAAGATCAACCTTTAACAATCACTTTACAATAAAGTTGCTTCTAAGTGAATCACTTTTGTAGAATAAGTGATGTTCACTTTTACAATAATGTTACTTTAAATAGTGCGGCAATAAATAAAAAGACTTAAGTGACTCACTTTTTATTTTATTTTATTTAAGTGAGATGCACTTTTATACTAAAGTAACTTGAAAATAGAAATCACATGCACTAAAAAGTAGCTTAATAAGACTTGAACTCAAGACCTATTAAAGAATAAAGAAACTTTGGACCAAGTGAGCTAAGTTTAAAAGGTATGTAAAAGAATGGAAAGAGGAAGGGGCTTTTTTTTTTTTTACTCTCCTCTCTCGTTCTCCGTGCTTTCCTTTTTCTCCTGCAAATCACAAAAAAAAATGAAAAACAGAAACAAAAAAAACATTTTCCACACAATGGGGTTAGATCTTGGATAGCTTACCTAGAAAGTCTACATTTTTAGGTTGTCTCGTTGTTTCTGATTTTCCATGATCGCACAAGGTGCATGACAAAGAGCATACGTAGCTAAGAAGACAAGAAAAAAACTTTCCCTTTCTGTTTCTGATTCGTCGTGGTCGTACTAGTTGCACAGCAATGAGCATACGCAGCCAGGGAAGGCAATAGTCCAAGACTAAAACAATAAATATCTAATAATAAAACTGATAAAATATGAGAGATTTAAAAAAAATAAACAAATCTGTCACTGTAACATTAAACCTTCAGATTTACCGAAATGGGTGTTTCTGGATCAAACAGGAATGGTTTTCGGTGAAACGAAAACTATTTCCCAATGGAAACAGTGCTCCAAACAGAATGGAACAGCTCCCATAGGCCACAAATGCACAAAAACTCTAGAACCAGAAACCATTTCAAAGTTTCAGCAACACCGATTCCAGATATTGATCAAAACCGAAAGCGGCTCTTCATAAATACTCTGATACCATGTTCGAGTACACAGGGTACTCCCAAAAGACCAAACACCTAGAGCATCGACTTCACACAAAAAGCTCATAGATCAATACACCGATGTTTGTCATGTGGTTAAAACCCTTGAGGGAAATAGTCCATGGCCCCAGCCAAATAGCTACTTGGAGCAATTTATTATGCAAAAGAAATAAAGTTATATGAGCTTCTCATAATCGATCAACTAGCTAAGGACCCTCCATGCCCTTTAAATAGAGATCATGGACCAATCGGGTGTTAAGCCACGGATCAATGGTAGGTATGATCTAAGAGAAGTCGAATTGTTGGATCACTTTATGTCTAGAGCATATCGTGACCGCCAGATTAGAATATTTACAAATGCATACTAATGCATACTAAAGAAACACACTTTACCTAACAGATATTACACAAGTTGATCTTAACGAACTCCTAAGTGTCTAAATATCCTAACAATTTATAGAAGGAATTTCTATGTCTCAAAACCTTTTGGTTGTTTCTCTACTTTGATTCTTCACTGTGAAGTCGCTTTCCTTTCCAAAGTATTGTTTGTTATCTAGGCAAAAAGAATTTGCTACATAGCTAGTAGCTTGGATGAGAAAGACAACAATATCAATGTTTTTCTTTCTAAAGTATTTTTTGTTAGCTATGCAGAAATAAATTGCTACATCTCTATAAGTTGGATGAAAAAGACAATAGTATCAATACAATTGCAGTTGGTCTAATAGAAAATTGACATGTGAACTTTAGGATCTTTATTTTAAGTTCTCTAATATTTCAAACCCGCATTATCATTTTTGGTGTTTTAATTTTTCTTTTCTTGTTACTCTTCCAAGAAATTACTTGTGTGAAGTATGTACAAATAAAGGATTGATTTTTTAGTCGAATATATTTTATTCATAACTTTAACCAAAAGTAGTAGTTTGTGTAAGGAATTTTAAATTCTTTTTCCCTAGAGAAGTTAGCCATAAGGACATTCTCAATTAGCTACTATTTATTTTAGTCATCAATAATTTTTCCTAATTTCAAGCTTAGAAGGTTCCTATCAAAATCGAAGGATGGCCCGATATATTCATAATGCAGCTTTAAAGTATGCATTTCGGGAATTCATTGGAATTGACATGTTTGCATTTACTAATATAAGTGATGTCGTTCTCTCAGATAGCGATCTTAATAGAGCATGGAATGAATTTTTAGATAGGACTCTCCATTGAGAGTTTGTATACACTTTGTCACGGTTAGAGCATGCCCACTTTATTACTCAATCACAACATTGAGAAATAATATATATCATGTACATTTGTAGGTTCATGTGTGCTATGTGGACTCAATTTAATTTTCTCTTAAGGGTTAAAAACTATTTCTAATCATTTCGTACACCTCACAGAGGTTCAAATATCAATGTTTTTCTCCTCTTGTGTTGTCTCCCTTTTACAAAAATGTCATTTCAAGTGGGAGGAACTACCTACAATCATGGCTGACTTTGGTATAATAGATATTCACATGTGGACATTTTAGTACAAAAATATTCTTTTAAGTATTATAAATCAGTTATATTCCATTGCAATACTCCTAAAATGGAGAAGAGAAAATTTACTACAATGATGATCAAAAGGAAGTTGTAATATCTAAATATGTCAATAGTTGAAGCAAATAAAAAGTGGAGATCGATTATATACTTAACAATAATGTAAGAAATTATAGTTAGTTATGATTATGATAGTGAGACAACCTTGGGACTAAAAGGAACGCTTATAATTTGTATATCCATGCTACATATATTGTAATATTTATCTATTGACTTAGTGTATTTGTGTTATGGCATAGTCCTTGGGAGATGTGACATAACAACTATCATTACCATTCTTTAATGTACCAAATCCTAAGGCATATTAAGCAATATTAGGGGACTATCCAATGTAGGTTGGATATAAGAGTGTGGCAATACCCCCAAGTCACTTGTTGGTCATTTATGAGATGACCATAGATAGATTTATCAAGTGTAAGGATTTGATGGGTCATATTATATTGAGGAGGGATCACCATATATCACAAAGAAAAATATTTAATCAATACGTTGGTCAATGAACAATCATGACATGTTGGTTATATGTGCTTGCACAAATGAGAGGATCCCAAGTGAAGTTTGGCTAGATGCATGTTGATCACATTCCATTTACTCTCTTGCCAATCTGGAAAGAACATGAAAACGATTCTATCTCATTTGCAATTTTTTTGAAATTTTTATTAGGCATTCATGGCATGTATCTTACCTTCTTAGTGCAAACATGACACTAGTCTTATTTATGGCTTGTGTAGAATATGGACAAAGTTCAATTTCATTTGTTGATTTTATGGAACCATCTTACCTTTCTAGTGCGAACACAATGTTATGGTCATGTTCCTGGCATGTGCAGATTATGGACAAAATTCAATCTCATTCACTTGTTTTATGAAAATCCTTGTTTGGAGCCTTTACAAACCATGGTCTTTATGGTCATCTGGTGGGTTTTATTAATTCCCATCATCCCTAGTCTATGGAAGTGGAAGTGATGATAGATGTTGTAAGTAATGTTATGGAAGCCCTTGTTTCTCTTTGTATTCATCCAAATAAAGCTACAAAGAGATTAGTATCTGGGAGTGCAATATATACGGTCATCTTGTGGGTTCTATTAATTCCCATCATCCCTACTCTTTGGAAGTGTAAATGCAATAGATGTCGTAAGTAATATTATGGAAGCCCTTGTTTCTCTTCATATTCATCCAAATAAAGCTACAAAGATATTAGTCTTTGGGAGTGCAATAGATGTTGTATGTAATATGATGGAAGCTCTTGTTTATCTCGTATTCATCCAAATAAAGATACAAATAGATTTGTTGAGATGTTGTAAGCACAAGTACACAAGTTCTACACCAAGTTGGGGTTTATTTCTCCTTTTCAGCCTTCTTTACCATCCAACCCTCCAACTTATCGATGTATTATTGCACATTCTTTGGGCAATTGCTAGTATAAATTTTTTTAAAGTATTGTGTTACATTTGATTCTTATCGGGGAGAAGAAGGATAAGGCTACTCATCTTATAGCATTTTAATCATACTTTGCCTCTGATCGACATAGGAAATAATATATGTTGTTATATGACTCAACATTCTTCGCGCTTCAATATTGATTCGTTTTTGAAATCCGTCGCTATGACATATCAACGAAAAAAATATTATTATACTTTGGGTTATTTTTTATACTGTAGAGACCGAATATGCTCGAAAATCCATAGCTTACGAAACTGGGTGGTAAACTCGTATATAGAAGGGGGTATAACCAAAATAATAAGTGAACTATTGGGAGCGAATGGGAATTGTTTCCTCGACATAGGAAGGTTAAATATGAGGGTTAAAAAGATTAATTTTAAATATTCCTTCCCTCGCCTCCTTCCATAGAAACCACACTGAACTCCATAGCGATGGAATCGAATAACTTAAATTGACTCCACTCATTTAATGGGTTGGTGTGTCTATTGAATATATTTATGTAGATATATATTCTATAAAAATATATAACTTTGGCTTATTACCAGCATAGATCCATCCTAAATGTCGATCTACCAAGCATTGAGAGGCATCCAATTTCTTGAGTTGTTATTTTTTAATGACCTTTTATTTGGTTTTGCATTTTTATCTTATGAGAGTGTATGGATTTTTTTTAATTATTTTTTATTCGGTTTTCTTTTTTATCTTATAAGCCGACATAAAAAAAACCTAATTACATTTGTATTTTTGGTCCATAGCCTTAGTTTGTTACATGTAACTTTACACAACTTTTAAAGTAAAATTGATAAGTTTATATTCTAAACAAAATCAACTTTATGAAGTTTTTAATTTTTATATATAAACCATGATATTTTACAAAAGTGAATACATTTTATATATTTTTTTTAAATTATTATGTTGCATTACATTATATTTATGTAGATATATATATTGTATAAAATATATAACTTTGTATTATTATTAATTATTAAAGTTGATAAATTAGTATTCTAAACAAAGTCAACTTTGTAGGTTGTAATATTTTATATAGACGGAATGTATAACAAATTACATATTTTTTTTGTTTAGATACATATCTATATTTTGATTTTGTACATCATATTTTTTTTCTTTTATTTAAAAAATATTTAATCTAAATATAAAAAAATCATAACTTTGATTTATCAACTTAAATTAGTAAATTTTTTATATTAAAATAACTTTAAGTAAAAGGTTTAAAATACATTTTTTCCCTATTAACTTGATTAAGGGATACTTGGTTATAAACCTTTTTGGTTCATGAACTTAAGGAGGAATTTGAAAAGAGTACCTGGGTCCATTCTTTTGATTAGAAAGTAGCAAAGGGAATAACATGGAATTTTTTTTTTTAAATAGTGACAACATAGGAGTACCATCCTTTTGATTAGAAAGTATCAAAGGGAATAACATGGATTTTTTTTTTTTAATAGTGGCAACATAGGGACTATAATAATTTAAGGTATTATAAGAATTTAAGAGATTAATAATGGTGGATTCTTTACTTATTTAATATTGGTTGTACCATATGTTCTATGTTATTGTTATATATGATTGTTTATTAAGTTATATGTAAAATCTTGTTTATTGTATGTGAATGCTTATAGAGCTATATGTAAAAGCTTGTCCATTGCATAAAGGCAAGTCTATATATACATCTTTGATTCTTGAAATCAAAGCCTACGAGGATTGAATCATATTTTTATACTATATCATTATTACTTAAATGGATATAGAGAATATTGGGATTGTTATTGTATTCAAAGTGGAGAAAAATATTATTTGAATATATTCGTTCTAAACGACTGGATTTTTTCTTAAACTTGAAAATGCAAACATTTGTGAATATTTGTTTTCTCAATAGTTCACAAATTGTTACACTTAGTTAATTAGTATCCCCTCTATGTTTCCCTAATTTTTGAAATGGTCGTTGCTAATGGGAGGAATTTGCCAATAATATCGCATAGTTACCTATTACCATTTAACTTTCCCATAGAGAGGAAATTAGCATCTTTCTTACTTGATCTTATCTTAAATTCTAAATGAAACAACTAAGGGTTTTCTTGACAAGATTTGGGAAATGTGAAGTTGGGATATTTTTTTTAGAAATTAGATCATTTAGCCTTTATTCTCCACATTGACTTGATTTTTGAATAACAATTTATGAATGGATAGATTGATATTGTGTACATGGGGAAGTGTGCAAATGTTTGTTATGGAATCAATTGGATTGATGACAGTTTTACAATGACTCCATATTGATCACACTTTTGTTTTTTTTTGTTTTTTTTGTACTTTCTCACAATTGTGTACGTGGAATTCAAGTTCAAAATGAGAACATATTTGTTGGTATCTTGTAAAATTATTATAGAATTGATCATGTCTTGTTTATTTAGAATATGTTAATTTTTCAGTGTAATAGATTATAGACCAACGAGTACCACTATATGGGAAATCACTTATAATATGGGTATTAAGAATAATTTTCTTAGTTTCTACTTGTCATTTTTATGGCTTATGTTGTGGTGCAATTCGCTCCCTAGGAATTGCATAAAAAATGGTTCTTCTTGTAGAATCTACTTTGAGAATTTGAAGGCATAAGAGTTTGTAGAAAATGTTTAAAATATAAATGAAATTTCTCAAAATCCAAAGACTTTCCTTGTTTACCATTTGTTGTTCTTGATGTTTTTTAATTATATAGATCTCCACTTCCTCGACAAAATATTTGGAAAATCTAGATGGAAGTCCCTCATTACTTCCCTCTCTTCCTATACTATAATCCTCCTAAAAGAATAAAAGTTATAATATACCTCAATATATTGTAAAACTTAATTTGGTCAAATGTCTAATAGTTCTAAACCACTTGTAAATTAAAAGACCAAAAGTTATTTGTTTCTATTTCTATATTTTACTTGGGCATGCCTACATAGGACTCTACAGGGGTTATCTTTTGTTTGATATTGCAAGTTCAGTTAAAATCACATGAGCATTACATAATGCCATTCCATAGATGTTTATAATAATGTGTGTTCAAAATTGTGAGATAGAGTTCATGTAGAATGATATATTGAATTCAACTTATATGTATAAGTATATAGTGAAGATGTTATGTATCTTTTTTTGTTAATATGCTTCATCCTGAATGGTATTGAATTCAACTGTAAACAATTTATGTGCAAGAGTATGTAGTCAATATGTTATGGATATTTCTTGGTTAACATGTCCCTTTCTTAACTTACCTATGATGTAGTTAAGTCCCTATTGCATAATAACAATAGAAATCTTAGGTTGAATGAAACATAAATTTTTGGATTGGGAGTTTAAATAGTGATCAGATGAAACTACATGTGAATCCCTCCTTGTGTGCCTCACTTATTGTACTATACTCCACTCAAAAGAACAATACAATAACATGTTGAGAAACATAATGAAACCTACATTTTTTATAAAAAAATATTCTCAAATTATTAACAAAATGGAAAAGAACTATTATGGCCCCAAATATTGTGAAAATACTTTATGATTCTACAAAGTCTTATATCAAGAAATGATGTACATTCTTGATATTTATATATTTTAATGGTCATTTCAAATAGCTTTTACACGCATTAATTAATTAATTGCATAGACGTTTAATCACTTAAAAATAATAACTATTGATTAAATAAATGGAATTAGTATTAATAAACACTTAAAATATATATATATATATATATATATATATATATATATATATATATA